>JAOTRA010055037.1:0-17695 GCA_026260255.1 Pseudolaguvia tuberculata | reverse complement strand
ACACACACACACACACACACACACACACACACACACACACACACACACACACACACACACACACACACACAAACTTTGCTTTGGATATAATGTGTATAGACACTAGTACTAAGCACTGGAAAGTGTGTACCCTATAATCACAGTGTTAACAGCCTACTGGTCAGTTTAACGTTAAATGCATTCTTGTTTTCACTTTGTTCATTTTTGTCAAATTTTTTTCAATAATAAGGCAAATAACTAACATTTTTCTGACTAGAAAACTGCTTATGGATTATCTCCACATGTTTATCACAAAACACATCAAGTTTAAAAGTTTACCCCTTATGCAATTGTACAGTTCTACAGCGGTGTATTTACAGTGTACCGGCTACAAAATGAGCATGTGACCTGACTGCGGGTTTAGAAAAACACAGAAGACTGGAAATAGCAATTTTGGCCTCAGTCTGTCAACACATCTGCTATATGTCTCACGACAAGACAATTATCAGAGCCATAGAAAACCACAGTTGGGCGTAATCAAACTATTTTTAATAGGTCTATATTTCAAATTTATATTTCAAACTTACTCACACGCCTAAAACTGCATCATCCATCCTTTCTGAGTCTTAACGCCTGACACTGCCTTGCATCATTGCTGCTACACTGGTCAGCCTAAACAAACAATATCTATGATAACATCTGGATTCTTTCCAGTTCACTTTGCGTTTATTCTTACTAATAATGAGTCATGTTGACTCAGATATGCAGCAACAGCACCAAACCCTCCAGACTTTCGTATAAAGATATTAGATCCACATTCTATTAACACAAACACACATATACGAGTCATGTGTGTGTTTGTTTATTTTTAAACAGTCCCAAGGTTTTTTGATGTTCTGGAACATTCTACAGCCAACATAACATACATAACATACAGTCTACACTCCAAACCTTGTAATACATCTATTTTTTATGATTTGTTTAATTATAATAAACAGTTATAATAAAATATCCTTATTATAATGTTTGAGTATGCAGGAACTGTAATAACACCTGGGTTATTGCACTTTCAATCAAAATGCCCTTCCACCCAATGATAGTCTGCAAGACTGCCTTGCTTTAACATTATAAACATTGATTTACTATGATAAAAGCAGTAGTGAGGGATTGATCAGGGATTGATTCCCAGCACCATCAGCATCAAGTTACCGTTGCTGGACCCTTGAGTAACCCCCTTAACCACCAAAAGAAAGAGTTAAATATATGTTGCCCAAGACAAGAAATAAATAGTTTAGCCAAAAGTTTCAGCATAGTTTTCTTCAGTTAATTTCCTATACTGAATGTGCTATTCTGATGTCAGGTCTGTCAATATAGTTGAAACAGACATTAGATGCAATACAAAAAACGTTTTCAGTGACTTATACATATACTATACATATGTTGTTTAGCTGAGTTTTGGGAATGTTTATTATTTTATTTTCCATCATTGAATAAGAGTTCAATTTCATAAACCCATAGGACCAAAAAAAGATCAAATCTGCTCTGATTTGGCCTTGACAAAAACAGTAATAAGTGTGAAGCACCCTAAGAATAACTCTGAGTGTGAAAACAATCCGGGTGTGAGTGTATGTGAGGCAGCCCTGCTCATATCTGTAAGCAAACAATTGATTAGTCACTCTTTCGAACTTTGACGTGAGAAACTATTTACAATAAAACCATGGTTACCCAAAGTGGTAATAAAAATCACAGCTTGGCTTTATTGCACTTTTTCTTTGCTTTCAAATATATTACCCATTATGACAGATTTCCCAAACAGCTCGTATAGTCACAGTTAGTTATTTGTGGTGTAGAAACTTTTATAAATACAATTTTAACAACGCACATATAAAAATATCACAGGATGTGTTTAAGAATAAAAAGGCATAATTTTACTACAACACTGAGAACTGCTTTCCATTTCAATCACTGACCACAACAGATCATTACATTACCACTAAACTCTCTCTCTCTCTCTCTCTCTCTCTCTCTCTCTCTCTCCTCTCTCTCTCTCTCTCTCTCCTCTCTCTGTCCTTTTCAAAGATCTTATTCAATGGCTATTTAAAGACTATGCCAAGAATCCTTTGATGCATCTGGTGAATTTTTAGTGTGTACAAAAAATAATAATTTCTCCCTAAGGGTACAAACGTTAAGGTACTGCACAGCTTGTTGATCATTCAAAACTGTTGTGCCATGTTGCAACAAACAGAGGAATAGATAGGAAAAAACTCCTCCTGCTCAGTCCTGCTATTACAGGTAGTAATTGTGTTTTATATATGCTCATGTTGGTTTCTTCTGGGTTCTTCAGTTTCCTAATCCAACCTTCTCACTCAACTTTAGTACCTTAAATCAGTAATCATTTTGTGGCTGAATTAATGAAGGCCCACACCAGCTAGCATTTCCAGACATGTGGTGGTTATTGTGGATGTGATGGTCAGATGTTGGTCAATTATGGCCATGGAATTCATAGAGTCATAATTGTGTCTGAGGTGTGACTCAGGAAAGCCAAGGCTACAGTATAAAATGTTTATATGTAGCTGGTAGCAGAATTCTATGCGGCGACTTGCTGAATAAAGATCTAATTCTACTTTTTATAACTGAAGTTTAACATCTTTCTAGTTATTGATCTAGTTTGATTAAAGCTAGTAAATATTATTATTAACAAATGAAGTTGTTTGAACACCATTTAGTATTTTATTAGTGTCAGAAAAAAAAAAACTGGTAGTTACGGAACTAACTACCGAAGTTGTGTGGCTGCTACATAATGTTACATAAATGAGTAAAAAAAAGTATCACATGACACTAGGATGGCTAGTTTTTCTTCTGGTGGCAGGCTATACAAGGAAAGGTACAGTATTTATATGTAATCTGGGTTAGTCAAATTTTGACTAGATGATATGGTCAAGTGTTTTGAAAATATACAATAAAAAGGCATGTCAGGCACCCCTACTTAATGTACACCAGTAGTGGCATCTGTGTGCTGCAGAGCATAATTATTATTTCATGAACTAAAGACCTTTTAACATCATGTCGTAAAATCAGAGGGGTTCCTGTTTTCAGCTGATGCTCAGCAATTCACAGACAATGTAAAACCTAAAGAAATGTGTACACCCATCTAACAGTGTGAGAAATGAAAATAAAAAGGTTTGAAATGACCTCTGTCATGCGATGTTCACAATCCAGTAAGTGTTGCATCAAACCAGATTATTTCCTTTACCTTTCCTTTATGCTGTAAAATTCCTGCGAGGCAGAGAGAACAGGAATCAATTTCCTGGTTAGATGTTTCAAATGCTTTACGTACATCAACTAAGCAGCAAATAAGATTATTAGGGTTATTCACATAAAAATAAAAGTGAATTAGCACATATTAAAAAAGCTATGCACAATTTAGAATCACCAATCGACCTAATCTGCATGTTTTTGGACTGTGGGAGGAAACCGGAGTGCCCAGAGGAAACCCACGCAAGCGCAGGGAGAACACGTCATGTGTGTGTCGAAGCATCAATAATAAACTGGCATCCAATCCAAGGGTGTAGTCCTTCCTTAACCAAGTCACCCAGATCCCAATGTTTACATTTACAATTGTAAGGGCCTATCAGTGGTAGCTTTGTGGTACTTGGAATCAAACACTGATCTTGCTATTAGCAATCCAACACCTTAACCACTGCGCAACCATTTCTAAATGTTTCATTAACTACACGTATCCTTTAAGGTCATGACTATTATTACTTATATCTTCTCATGGCAAGTGTGTAAACAGAAACTCACACTTCACTGTTCTGTATGAATAATGTGTTTATTTTTATTTTTTATAATTTCACTGTAAAATAAAGGATGTAAAGTTTATAATGACTCTGTATGACATGCCTGTCATAACGCAGAGAGACTGAAAATGACTGAAAGTGCCTGAACGGGATGAACTACATTTTTGCACTTGAAAGAACATGATAGTTTGCCATTAGAGCACAGAATCCCACAAGATCTAATTCAGATCTCTCATAAAAGGCAGGAAGAAAAGTTTAACATACAGCTTTGTAGGCATGACGGAAGCAGTTATTATTATGAAGCTGTTTATTACAGTTACCATTTCTATGTGTTTTCAATTATAAACCTCAATGCAGTGCTACTGGACACACCTATTCACAAATCAAATATGCAATACTCAATATGTCACATCTTATAAAGCATCTCATGCATTTTATTTGTATTCCTTTTATTTTTAAACATATTCTAAATGACAAATACATCAGGGTTTGTTAGCATCATGCCTTCTTTAATAGCAGTGAATACAAGAGATTGACGGTACCTTCAAGAGCGCCTGCCAAGATAATAAACGGTATAGAAAATAATAATAATAATAATAATAATAATAATAATAATAATAATAATAATAATAATAATAATGTACTATTAGATCCTATGGAAATGATATAGGTTATGTACCACCTATACGCAATAATCCTTCAACGGTGCACAAACATGCATGCAAATAGTGGTAAACCTTCAGACATATGGTTTTTGTTGGTTGAAAGCTGTAGGTAACATCTTTATTAACTAATCGCAGAAATGGGACATGGATCATTGCTGCTTTTTCTTATCTTCATTGTGACTCGTATTAATATTTAAATAAGATCATTTCACTCACCTTCATACGTTTGAAAAAGGCTTCATCAACTGCCGAAATATTCCCGCTTTGAACGTATCATGTGTCCTGATATGAACAGTATAACATTCCCTGCGGGAAAAATAGACTTACTGGCGGTGACAAAGTAGCAAACCAATAGAGAGCCTGGTGATGGCAGAAATCAGCCAATAGGAAAAGATTTAGGGCTGTAGCGGGAGGAGCTAAAGAACCGACTGCTGTCACCGCCTCTTTGTCTGCAGTGTCTTCGCGGAAAAAATTATTTATTTTATGCACATAAATGTTATATAAAGTATCCGACTGTAGGAATTTAAAGTGACACAAACCTACTCCTTTATTCTATATTATATAAATACAATCAGGCATTATTATGAATAAACCTTCTTCATAGAGCCGGCAAGCTAAATCGAATAAACTATAGCTTATATTGTATAAATTATTTAAAATATCCAATTTATTTTATTTATATAAGATAAATTAATCTTATATTAATCTAAAATATTAATACTTGAATTTAGATAACGGCTTTATTAGTATTCTTGCGCCACCATGTGGAATAAAGCCGTATTAAACTATAAATCTTTTTAATTCGTCCGCTCCCGTTAGGGGTCGCCACACAGCGAATCGTTCTTCTCCACCCTAACCTGTCCTCTACATCTGCCTCTTTTACCCCAACTACCTGCATTTCTTCCCTCACCACATCCATAAGGCTACTCCTTGGTCTCATTTTTTCCTCCTACCCGGCACCTCCATCCTCAGCATTCTTCTACCAATATACTGCATGTCCTTCCTCTACTCATGCCCAAACCATCTAAACCTAGCGTCCCTCACCTTGTCTCCAAACATCCTACATTTGCCATCTAATAAACTCATTTCTAATCCTGTCTATCGTCATCACTCCAAATGAAACTCTCAACATCTTCAACTCTGCCACCTCCAGCTCCACTTCCTGTTTTGCAGAAACTAGACTAGTCGATCACATATCACCCATTCCACTCTTCTCCACCCCTCCACCCTGCCTACACACTTTTCTTCACTTCTCTAACACACTCTCCATTACTTTGTACTGTTGACCCCAAGTACTTAAACTCCATCACATTCACTCCCTCTTCTACCTGCAATGTCACCACTCTGCTGCCTTCCCCCTCACACACACATGTACTCTGTCTTACTCCTACTGACTTTCAATTGAAAGTGGTAGTTAAGGTGTTGGACTAATACAGAAAGACCAGGGTACCAATCCCACCTCCACCAAGCAACCACCGTGGGCCTTTTAGCAAGGCCCTTGACCCACAATTGCTCAGTTGCTCAATTGCTCAATATCTCTTTTGTAAAAAAGAGACCAAATGTAAGTCGCTCTGGATAAGAGCCTTTGCCAAAATGAATGCCAAATTATAACTGTAACTTTCATTCCCCTTCTCTACAGCGCATACTTTCACCTCTCAAGATTCTTCTCAACCTGCTCCCTACTCTCACCACAATCACAATATCAATTCATTATTTATAATAATTATTATAATAATAATAATAACAATAATTTATAGGACGGCGCGGTGGCGTAGTGGATAGCACAGTTGCCTCACAATAAGAAGGTCCCAGGTTCGAATCCTGGGCCGGGCAGCTTTCTGTGTGGGGTTTGCATGTTCTCCTTGCGCTTGCGTGGGTTTCCTCCAGGTACTCCGGTTTCCTCCCACTGTCCAAAAACATGCAGATAACGTTGATTTGTGACTCTAAATTGTCCATTGGAGTGAATGGTTGTTTGTCTATGTGTTGCCCTGATGGACTGGCGACCCGTCCAGGGTGTACCATTTGCCTCTAACTTTATGTGTGCTGGGATAGGCGCAGCAGCAGACCCCCAATACGAAATAAGCAGGTAAGAATATGAATGAATGAATAATAATTTATCATTCCTTATCCAGAGCGACTTACAACTGAGCAATTGGGGGTTAGGTGCCTTGCTCAGGGGTTCACAGTGGTCACAGCTCAGGGGATCACAGTGGGCTTGGTGTTGCCAGGAACCGAACCTGGTCTTTCTGGTATTAGTCCGACCGCTTAACCACCAAGTCACCACTTTAGCTAACCAAACAGCCATAAAAATATCAGTTACTGGTTTATTTGAGGTAGTTTTAAGTACTTGAAATAAATATGTACTGCTCAACTCAGCAAGCCTACAAATAATTTATTTACAGATGATTTCACTAACCGTTCTACCTGCATAGAGAACTATAATACAAAATGACCTTCTCAAGGTTGATTATTAAGAAGACTAAAAAAACTGGACCCACACACATCTTGTGTAATGACCCAGACTGTGATGCAGACCGTGGGTTGCGGAAGTGAGTGGTTAATTAAAAGAGACAGAAACACCCAGGGACGTGAGTGACCAATTGCACTGCAATATCTCTCTGTTAGGGGAATTAAGAAAACAAAACAAAATTAAAATCTTATCCAGCTAATTACAAATGTGTATATTATAGACTAAACAATTGGATTATTTGAGTTTTGTTTGTTTGACATCTATTTCCACGTTTGATGCAAGTAACTGAATATGGGTGTAAGAGCGTTAGTATAAGTAAATGAAGGTCTTAATGTTAAATGAGCAGGTCAGCAGTCGAGTTTTACCCCAAAGTTTTTTATTGTGGTTAAGGTTATGGATTTGTGTGAATGAGGCAAAGGAATAGAAAGGCGTACTCCAAAAAGGTAGTCATAAATGAAGGCAAATGTTGAGAAACGTAAATCCAAATAAACCAGGCTGACAAAACCAAAATGTAAGACAGAGAACAAACTAAAACGGAGCAACAAGTTCATAACCATAAATACAGAACATGAAATGCTCTGTATATGCTAGGCAAACAATACCTTGCAATGAGGCATGCTTCAAGTTCACTCCAATAACACACCTATTCAGAGAGGACCAGTTTTCGGGGTCACAAGGGTTTGCTGAAGCCTATCCCAGCTCACACAGGTTGCCAGGTCATTGCAGGGCAAACATAGACAAACAGTCACTCTTATGGGCAATTTAGAATCACCAATGACCCTATTTTCATTTGGAGTGACGAGGATGGACAGGATTAGAAATTAGTTTATTAGAGGGACGCCGTATGTAGGATGTTTTGGAGACAAGGTAAGGAAGGCTAGGTTAAGATGGTTTGTACATGTGCAGAGGAGAGACATGCAGTTTATTTATTTTATTTCATCTGGGGGAAACCCACAGAGGCACGGGGAGAACATGCAAACTCCGCACAGACAGACCCCAGACCTTGTTGATACCCAATGAGAAAGAAAGTTTCTGTTTCTGTTTATGTTCATGGTCCAAAAACATTCTAACAGAGTAACTGCCAAGTCTATATTGTCCTGCTACGGACTGTCAGTGTTCCGTTTAGGGTCTGGAAGAATATCCAACAACTCCCTATAAAACTATGTTCACAATCCATCTCAATCAAGAAGTAAAAAAATATTTCCACATCACACTTGAGATCCAATTTCTTGCATGAAACTGGAAAGATTATTCAAATAGCAGTTTGCAAGAACTTTATACAAACAGTCGGCACACTGATATGCAGCAAAAATGTGAAAATGAAAAAAAGTCTGTTACCGCTCCCTGAACTTGTCTGAACTTGAACTTTTCAATACTCTATTTCTATTTTTCCATCAGAAAGCATTTCACGCTTCCGGATTTTGAATCGCCAACAGGTTTAAAAATTTCATGGCTCATGTTCCATTTCCTCATATCATGTCTTTAATCATTCACACTACATATTTATTACTGGTGTGTATGAGCTGCAATTTGCTTCCAATTTTAGGAATAACTTGGAGAGTGAAAGAAAATAAGACCACTGCAAAAGTGTCCTTTTCTGTCCTTACTGTCTTCAGTAACTCAAATAATTTACGAGACTGATTTTATAAATGAGATAATCAGAAGAATCTATGAATGAATTTCTCATTGCACAATGGGTGTATTTCTGTCTTGTACTCTTGCAGCGTGTCCTGAGTACACGCATATGATCTCCATCCCGGATTAAGCAATTACCGATAATTGATGGATGAATACTGTGCTTTACTGCTGAACAGTGTGATAGATTTTTAACAAATTGAATTCTTTTCAAGATGAGAGCTATTAAGGCATCATCAAGGTGTATAAGTGACAAGAGCGTTTTGTAAAGATGCAATACAACATAATGACCACATGGGGCCAGCATTAGAACAGCTAATGAAAAAACATAGACCGTTAATCTAAAATTGTGCTCAAAGGCTTGCTTAATACCTTCATCAATGTCCTTGTTTTTAGTTGAATATTAGTTGTTTTATTTAATTAGAGCAAGCTGAAATATTACTTTTTGTAAAAGCAAGACTGTTACACTTTATCGCCACATGTTTTCTGGTTACCTGACTTACAATCATATCAGGTTCCTCTCCAAATTGTTGCTACAAATATGGAAGCACACAGTTGTGTAAAATGTTTTTGTAGGTTGTAGCTTTACATTATTCCTTCACTGGAACTAAGAGACTCCAACAATGTTCCTGCATGACAATGACCCTTAGCACAAAGCCCCTCTTAATAAAAAATCTTAATAAATACACCTGCATTACAGATAATCATGTAAAATGTCCTACACTGTGTCTGTTTACTGTAGGTGATGTTTTGTTAATCCGAACGTAATTTAAACATAACAAATGACATAATCTGCATTGTTTCTTTTTAATGAACTTTAATATTAAGATGTAAATCCCTGGGTGTTGACTAATTCAAAACCAGGATGGTGAATTACAACATTCTCATTGCCTTGTTTAAACATGTTTACAAAGAAATTACTATATTCCTGTTATCATTAAATCACAAAATTGGCTTGCAGTTAGAATGAAAGTGCTTTTATATATGTTTACCTTACACTTTAATGGCCTTGTACACAAATGCATTTACAATCCTGCTGAACAAGATGTTTCCTAAGCATCACAAAGTTGATGAAATAAGCTAAACTGAGAGAGATAGAGAAATCATTAGTTATTTTTGGCCTTAATGTTGCTGAGACAACAAAAGGCCATAAAGTTTATAAGAATTATAATTCTTTTTCCTGTATAGTAGGAAGAAATCAGAATATTCTCATACTTGTGATTGCATTTGAATTACTGTAACAGAAACAAGATTAAAAAAAAGAAGAAAGAAAATTTTAAAAATAATAATGTTAGAGCTAGGTGGCATGGTGGCGTAGTGTTTAGCATGGTCGCCTCATAAGAAGAATGTCCCGGGTTCGATTCCTGGTCAAGAGTTTTTCTGTTTGCATGTTCTCTCTACTTGCTTGGGTTTCCTCCGGGGTACTGGTTTACAACCACGGCAATAGACTGGCGACCTGCCCAGGTTGTACCCCTGCCTCTCACCCTATGTGAGGCATAGGCTCCAGCAGACCAACGTGACCCCGAATTAGGAAATAATAATTAGGACAATTTCATAGAATGCAGTTAAACAATTTCACTTTGAAATATGAAATGTTCTGGTCATATTCAGATTCATTAAGAGGAAAAAGTTATGATCTAGTAGCCAGACATACTGTTTTTGGACTGTGGGAGAAGTAAACCCACACAAGCCCAGGAAGAACATGCAACTCCATACAGTTTGTGTGCCTGGGAATCGAACCTGGGATCTTCTCTGGGATCTAGCTCTGAAGCAACAGGGCTAACCACTACACCACTAAGATATTATATACTCACAACATATAATGTATTTGTAAATAAATATTAATCAATACCTATTTTGAAAAATGATTATAAAAACATAAGGAAGCATTTTAATGTATGTTAATCTAAACTGTTAATTCAAAGAATTGATAAGTTCTGTAATTTTTACTCAATGATTTAGAAATCTTTTTTCTTTCTCTACATTTCTTGTTTATTACTTGTTTATAGATTCCAGTCCAATCATTCATGCACAAATCCCTGCCCTTATCAAAGTGATTTAAATTGATGTCATATGACAAATTAAACAATTTTAGTAGGAAATGTTCTAGTCAGGTTCATTAAGATGAAAGACTCGTAAAATTGTATTACAAAAGACAACTTCCTCCAAAATTCACCTTTATTAGCGTTTTATGATAAGAGATTCTTTAATTTTTTGCTAAAGTTAAAACGTATATCAAGGTCCTAATATTTGGCATGCAGCACAGAAACATTAATGGATTTTTTAATTTGGTTTTAAATAAATGTCTGGAAGCCTCTCTTGTTCAGCATACTATAGTAAGTTAAGACACAAGAAATTAAATACTGATTTTTTTCATTAGCTTTAAGGTATTTTCATCAACTTTTATGATGATTATTAATATTTTACTTGACAATAAACATAAATTATAATATGATTCTCATCTATTTACTCTTGACTATTCATATTTTACTAAAAATTCTGTACATAAATGTTAAATCCTATAATAAGCGTCATTGCTTACTGAAAACTAGAAGAGTCAGTAATAAAGACCTTGAGAAGAAAAGAGAGAAAAGATTTCAGTTTCAAGGTAACATGCCAAGCTGTACTTTTAAGCCTTCATAACTAGCCTGTGTTATTTACAGGATTAGTAAAAAATCCAAAAAGCCATAGAAACCGGTGAGAAAATATTTTTGGCAATTTTGGAGATCTAATCTCCAGGAACATCAAATTATCATATGAATATTTTTTGATCTGGTTTAAAATGTTTAATATGCCTTCATGCATATTTTCTTATTCACTCAAGTGTGAAATAGGGTTTGAACCTAGCCCATGATTCACATAGTGTATGAACATGCATATGGATGAAGCACCAGAATGTGTGTCCTATTTGGCCATTGGACCAATACAAATCTTGCAGAAGCTGTATATATAACTCCATAACTCCAGAAATATATATATATATATATATAGGAGAAGTGTAGGAGTGTGGAGGTTAGGATGGGTACTTTAAATGTTGATAATAGACTGGTAAATAAAGAGAGTTAGCTGACATGATGGAGCAAAGAAAGATAGACATGTTGTGTGTTTAGGAGACCAGGTGGAAAGGGAGTAACATTGGAGGTGAATATGACAGGGTTCCTAGAGAGGAGCTGTGGTATTTTTTGAGTCAGGTGTAGCAGAGAAGTTTTGTAATAGAGAAGTTTGTGAGGGTGGTGCAGGACATGTATGAGGACAGTGTGACAGCAGTGAAGTGTGTGGTAGGAGTGTTGGATTGGTTCAAGGTGAAGGGGGGATTGCAACAAGCATTGGCTATTAGCCCTTTTTGTTTGCAGTGGTGGTGGACAGGTGGAAAGAGGTCAGACAGGAGACTCCATGGACAATGACTTTTGTGGATTGATATTGTGATATGGGGTGAGAGTGGGTTGACAAGAGGTAGAGGTATGTGCTGGAGAGAAAGGGAATAAAAGTCAGTAGGAGTAAGACAGAGTCCATGTATGAATGAGAGGGAAGGACGTGGAGTGTTGAGGTTGCAACACTTTAAGTAACTGGGATCGCAAAGTAATGGAGAGTGTGTTAGAGAAATGAAGAAAAGAGTGCAGGCAGGGTTGAGTTGGTGAGATTAGAGTGGCAGTAGTGATTTGTGATCCACAAGTCTCTGAAAGAATGAAAGGGAAAGTTTATATTACTGTAGTGAGACTTGCAATGTTGTACAGTTTAGAGACAACTGTGTTGCCAAAAAGACAGGAGCAGGAGCTGGAGGTGGCACAGTTGAAGATGTTGAGATTTAATGAGGATGGACAGGATTAAAAATGGGTTTATTAGAGGAACGGCACATGTAGGATATTTTGGAGACAAGGTCAGTGAGGCTTGGTTGAGATGATTTGTACAAGTGCAGAGGAGGGACATGCAGTATATTGGTAGAAGAATGCTGAGGATGGAGTTCCACCAAGAGGAAGACCAAGGGGGTGTGTAAGACATGCAGGTAGTTGCGTTGAAATAGGCAGATGTAGAGGACAGGGTGGTGTGGAGGAGATATATATAATGTGTGTCTGTGTGTGTGGGGCTCTAATACAGCAACAGTCCAGAGTTTGTTGGACAGAACAGTGTGTTTTTTTTAGAATAGATTCGAACCAGAAGAATTAATGTGAGAGATCGCTCAGACCTCTTTTATTTATTTTTACAGATTTTTCCATCCTTATGATTTTTGTATCACTATTGGGTACAATTTGGTGTTATAAGATTGTGAGTTTTATGCTCCTGATGACAGATGATTGCTGTGATAAAAGCAGAGGTTGTTGACTGCAAAAACTTAAGAGCCAGACATAATTATTACCTATAACACTGAACATTTGGTCCTCTGAAGCATCTATTATAATAAAGCATATAAGATAATTCTGTATATAGTTTTGGAATAGAAAAAGACTTGTTAATATTTAATATATTTATGGTAACAGTTTACCATTAACCATAATTAACTATTAACTTTGTAAGTAATTATTTATCAAACTGCATTATTACTTACTATAATGCACAGAGATTAGATCAGATTAAAAAGCTATTTAAAAATATTCTTTCATTCATATTCTATACTATACCTATATAGAATATTATATTATTTCCTAATTCGGAGTCACGAGGTAGGCAGGAACCTTGCCCAGATGTCTCTAAAAGGGCAAAAGCAGGAGTCCGTCTTGCTTTGAGGTAACAGTGCTAAACACTCTCAGAGTCTTCGGAGAATTATAGCTTTGTTTTGTTTCCTCATCTAAGATTTGAGATCACCGTTTTGCGCTTTGCATTGCGCTTTGACCCGCGCTTCAGTTTGTTTTGTTTGTATGACATCACCCTTAAAGTATTGCTGCTTTATGGATCCGGCTATCTTCCAGCTCTAACAGAATAATCCGCCACCCATGAATGCAGCGGGATGCAATAAGGTGTCATCTAAGTTCAGAGTTATTTAGCTAAGTTATTTAGCTCTGAGTTTGTCTCAACGCGATTAGCTTCTACCAAGGTTAGTCAGTTTATTGCCGCACTCCGTCTCCAAGGGCAGGTACTACAGTTGCTAGCCCAACACACGGAGTTGCTAGTGCACGTGTTTTGATGCTGTCATCAGGGGAGTGCTCTGAGCTGCCCACTAGGTTTGATGGTAACACTGAACTGAGTCTAGCTTTCGTCTGCGATATTTTTTTTGCACACCCGCATGCATTTCACAGCTCTGAACTATTCATTCTGTTGTCCCTAGCTATATCTCGTCTACTTACATGTTTGCGTTCCAGTTTTGTTTTCCGTTCTAGTGTGTTGTCGCTTATCAAGAAAAATGTCTGAAAATGAACATTCTTGAACAATTTGGTTATTTTTAATGAATCTTTTATGTAATATTAAGGAGAACAAGTTGTCTCTGGGAGGGATTCGTTCAGTTGCACATGTGATTCTCTTTCCAGATCAGACTGCATTGATTAATCATATTAGGTTATCACGTAATGAATGACTAGTGATTAGTTTATGAGAGATAAACTAATCAGTTATCTTTCTGGCTTAACATTATAGTGTTGTCAAGTGATAAAATTGCTCCTCAAACCTGAAGACTTGTCAAATAAGGCGAAAGGTGAGCTAATCGTAGTCGGACCCCACAGATTAAACCATAAATAAATCTTTGTTTCTTACAGCATTTTAGTTTTATATGGTTTATAATGGGTTTTAATTTTTGGTTAAGTAGTGGGTATGTTAAGACATTGTTTGACCTTATTATTGTGGTCATAAAAAGGCTAATTACAAACATTTTGGTGTGTATTTATTATAATACTTTAAGCAGAAACATGCAGTCAATTTTGTTTATTCAGACAAATTTAAACCCCAGCATCAATAAGTGGCTACTGTTGTGTCATTGAGTATTCTCTTTAATCCTCTCTGTTCCTGTTGTGTTGTATCATGTCTGATCCGGCATTTGACACCTAGCATCCTAAACTGGGACATTTATAGTATGTTGTTTAACCCTGCTGTAATATCTATTTGAGGAAAAAAGGCTTTTGTTTTATTCTCTCTTTACATTCACAGTATTGGCAGATGCTCCTATCCAGAGTGACCTACAGAAATGCTGTCTAAATTAAAACATCAATACTGTTTCAGTAGGTCATAGAATGAAAATAATATCAGACTAAATTCTGTTAAAGGAAAATAGCAATAACAGTACACCAAGATTGTTAAGTGTCAAGGCAGAGAAAGTATGATTCTAGTAGATTTACACTCAGGTGAGATTATGACCTACTCCTCTTTAAAGAAGAGGTTTAAGGTTTGGAGACTGATGTTTGGCAACTTGAATTATAAGCTCCCTCTACAGATTTTTTATAAAGGTCTGAATACTACTTTAGCCACATAAGGACCTTAATGTGCTTCTTCTTGAGATTTCCTTTGTTGCTCTGTCAATGTGTCATTATAATGCTGGAATATCCAACCACATTTTCAAAATCCGGGCTGAGGTATGGCGGTTCTCATTCATGATTCGGCGGTACATGGTCCTTTTAATAAAGTAAATTTCTCCAAGCTTCTTGACAGCCATCTTGTAGTTCATTCAAACTTTGTGTGTGTCTAGAATCTTGTCCCTGAGACCCTTGGACTGTTCCTTAGTCTTGGCCATGGTGAGTTTGGAATTTGAATAATTTCTTCTGCATACAGATGTCTTTTATACAGGTAATGAGCTGAGATTAGGAGCACTCCTTTTAAGAGAGTCCCTTAAAGACAGTAATCTTAGTTTTAGCTCATTACCTGGGTTTGATTTCCGGGCAAGGGGTTTTTCGTTGTGAACTTGTGTGCATGTTCTCCTTGCCCTTGTGTGGGATAGCTCTGGACACTCAACTTTCCGCCTACAATACAAAATCATGTACATTAGGTTGATTGGTGATTCTTAATTGCCTATAAGAGTAAGAGTTTGTGATTGTCTACGTGTGGCCCTGCATCCTGACCTGACCTGACCTTTTGTCCTATGGGATTTCGTGTGATGGGATTAGCTCCCATGACCCCAAATTAGGAAATAACTGTTACAATAAGCAAATTAGCAAATGGTCCAAAAAATGTTTTGTAAATAATATTTATGCTATAAAAAAATGGTGTAATGATATAAAAATCCATGATATATAAAAATGTATGATTGAATAATAAACACAAAACTAAAAAAAGCTTTATTTGTTCTATGAGAACTTGAATTGAGAGTAAATAAGACAAAAACAGGTCTATCAGTGATCAGTGATCAATAATGAAATAAAAGTGAACTGAATGGATCCAGATATGCTTCAAATTACCAGTGGATTCCAATTCATGCCTATGTATTTTTCAACAGCAAATATAAAGCACAGAGCATAACTCCTTGGCATCATATGGGTCTGACACACTGCGTAACAAAAACAAAATAAAATTCTATTGCAGTCTAAGGCAGTGGTCCTCTATCCCAGGCCACAGACAGGTACCAATTGAAGCACAAGAAATCATTAATTATTTCCATTTTATTTATTATCTGAGTTTGAACGATTGTTCAGTTTGAAAAAAAAAATACAACCCTATTCTCTCAGTTAGATCTCCAAAATGTAATTCACAAATTAGTAAAATGAGTAAGAAACAGATGTGTTTGTAAGGTTTCTTTGTAAAAACCTATGATTTCCATTAAAAAAAGCTTTTAACAGACAATTTCAGGAATTGTACTTAAAATATAGATTTATTGCAACAGATGATTCCCACACACCAAACCCGCTCTGCATAATATGCGGTGACTGGCTCTCTAATAAACGTTTCAAGTTATAAACCAAGCATTCTGGATTAAACAACAACGACAATGTTATGTTTTTTGTTGGCGCAATGTTACGAGAAAGCTGCCAATAAATTTGCATACAAGTACACAGTGGATTCATGTTTATAATTATATTTACAATATAAACAATGTACGTACAACAACGAGGTGGTAACACCTTCTAATGAAACACCTCTATCCAAAGCAACATTTATTTAGTTTTATCGGCTGAGCAACTTGGGGTTAAGGGCCGCCCAGAAATTGTAGACTGGTGGTATCAGAAATCGAACCTATACCTTACACAATCTTATAGAGTTGGGTAGCCCTAGGCACATTACCTAGGCGTTATAATTACCATACATGACCTTAGACTAATTAGAGGTTAGAGGAAAAAAATATATATTTAAGTTTTTTTGAGCAGGTTTATCTGCAGTTATCATACACTACAGCATGTGCTGCCCCCTGGACCACCAACTGTTTTACATGATAATGGAACATGCCACGACTACAGTGAGCTGGAACACAGAGGAGACAAAATCGTAATGACTAGAAGCTTTGCATTGTGCCAGGGAGCATAAGCACAACAGCTTTAGGCATAATGGGATGTGACTGCGGATTATGGATAAGCTCTCATCAAGTACCTGAATCTTGTGGAGAGAAAAAGTGGGTTTTTAATAATTGGTCAGCTAGAGTGCTAGAACACCTGTAGTCTGGATAGTATTTTTAGATGTCAGGCTGGTCTTGTTTCCTGTAATGCAGAGCTAGTGAATTTATTTCAACAATACAAATATTCTCTTATCATTGCATCATAATATTTAGTAAGTAAGGCATATTGTATTTAGAAGGCGTACACTGATTTTCTTAATTTAGATTTAGATTAGACCAGTTTAGACGCTTTAAGCCTTTAATCAATTTAATAACATTTTAATTTTAACAATCAAGAATTAAATTGCTAATGACAAAAATAGAACAACAATAAAAAAAGCTAAAGCTGATTGTGACAACATGAGTACAAAAACCTTAAAAGAATACATACTCAGTGGTACTGGCTCTTTACTGTGAATCAGAACATATTGGCACCATAAAATATTCATTTCTGTTGTCATAAGATTGTCTTAGGATAACTTAGAAGTGTTCATCTTCTGTAGGCAAAAGTAAGCAACAAGATGAACCAAGAAAAATACTAAAAGTGATTCTTCATAATCTGACAACAGATGTGTAAGCAGCTTTTATTAATATAACATACAGATGTTTGCATTCAGTTCTGATATTCTTCTTCTTCTTCTTCTCCTTTCGGCTGCTCCCGTTAGGGGTCGCCACAGCGGATCATTCTTTTCCACCCTACCCTGTC
>JAOTRA010054996.1:0-17717 GCA_026260255.1 Pseudolaguvia tuberculata | reverse complement strand
AGATAGATAGATAGATAGATAGATAGATAGATAGATAGATAGATAGATAGATAGATAGATAGATAGATCGATCGATCGATCGATCGATCGATCAGTCCTTCCATGTCCATTTTCTCAGTCATCCATTCATCCATTCATCCATCCAGAGAAAAATTTACTGTCACATTTATGTTCACATGGAAACATTGCTACTTAATGTCCAGACACTAGAAGATATTGTTTTGTTACTATGATTTATGACTACAGTTTCTCTCCTCTCTCCTGATCAGTTTCCTTCTGAGCTCAAATGTTAAAAACCACCTGTGCATGGTGAGCGTAACAGCATCTCAGAATGCACGACATATGGCATCTTCAAGTGGATGAGCTACAACAGCAGAACTCCATATCGGCTCTGCTCCGGACAGCCAGAAACACTGACTGATTCAGATTCAGGTCAGATCTGAGGATTTGTCCTATTATATTATGTAAAATAAAGCTTTTGATCTGCTTTTGCATCATTTAATCTATTGTCTGATTGGCTAATAAAATATTTTACTAATAAATGATCGAAGATGTTTCTGTCTGTGGACACCTTACACTTGGCAGGTTCCAGTCACACAGTTATTCTCAACGTCTTCGTAGGTTGTATCGTCCCTTGTGCACAAATCCCATGGAGTTCTGAACATGAACGCATTGTGTGTTCTGATTGGACTAGCGGAACCCGGACTGAACCACAGACCTCCTTATTGTCTGATCTCACAAGTATTATTGTAACTGTATGATCAAATCCTCAAAGTCACGTGACATCTATCTTATCTGTATCTGTTTCTTTCTCTCTACCTCTAGTGTGACCAGCTGGGTTCCTTCTTATCTACCAGCTTTGCTCCGTGGTTTACACATGCCTCCATCTTCCCTCGATGACAGATTGGTGGTTCCACTCCAATTTTTCCTGGACAAAACTAACCTGGAATCCACCTTGGGTGCTATTGTGGTGGAGATCCAAGTGACCAACCTGACTTATATGCCCTCATCCAGCAGCTCTACTCGTTCGCTGACGTGTGGATGCAACAGTGCCAGCTGTTGCACCGTGAGCACTTACGAAAAAGACAGCCAGACGCAGACCCTGTCTCAAACACCGAGTCAGGTCAGTACAAGTAGCCCTAACTTAAACTCTGGCGTCTATTATGGCATTCAGGGAGCCTTCCCGGGGTCATCGATGGGACACGGCGAAACCTACAGTGCACCTAGTCTTAATAGCTGCACACTCAGTGGCGGTATACGCATCATCCACCCAAACGAGCTGGCCCAGAAGATGACCTGTTGCCCCACCAGTCATCCGCCAATGATTATAGACTGCAGGCCCTTTACAGAGTACAACAAGAGCCATATCCGAGATGCTGTGCATATCAACTGCTCGAACAGGATCAGCCGCCGGCGCCTGCAGCAGGGTAAAATCACTGTGCTGGATCTCATTTCCGCCCACCAGAGCAAAGACTCCTTAAGGGGAATGTTTTTAAAAGAGATCGTCATTTACGATGAGAAGACAGCGGACCCGGTTCGACTGTCATCCTCTCAGCCTTTGAATGTAGTTCTAGAGTCGCTACGCAGGGACGGAAAGGATCCACTCCTTCTTCAAGGTTAGCCATTTTTTCTCCCTTTTATTTCTTTTATTATAGTTTCCATGTTAAGAGCAAAAAGATTAACAGGCTAACAAGAAAAGCGTCACAATTACAAGAATTCGTTCAAGATTCTTTTTACCCGCTTATTCCCTAATTCAGGGTCATGGGGGTCTGTTGGCGCCCATCCTAGCACACATAGGGCGAGAGGCGGGGGTACACCCTGGACAGGTTGGCAGTCCATCACAGGACAACACATAGACAAACAACCCCCCCCCCCCCCACGCGCACATTCACTCCTATGGACAATTTACCAAGCCACCTAATCTGCATGGTTTTTTTTGGACTGTGGGAGGAAACCAGAGTACCCGGAAGAAATCCATGCAAATACGGGGAGAACATGCAAACTCAGTACAGAAAGATCCCCAGCCCGGGAACCGAACCCGGGACCTTGTTGTTGTAAAAATTAACAAAAATTGCGTTAAATGACAAAAGAAGAGTTAAAAAAATTCTGAGATTAAACTAAAAAAAAATTATTGCAGAATTGTAGCTTACACATAGACAATCAACCATACACACACACACACACACACACGCACACACATTTATAGGCAATTTAGAATCACTACTCAACCTAACTGAGATGGACTGGCGACCCGTCCAGGGTGTGCCCCCGCCTCTTGCCCTATGTGTGCTGGGATAGCAGTCCCCTGTGACCCCGAATTCGGGAATAAGCGGGTAAGATGAATGAATGAATGAATGTTTTTGGACTGTGGGAGGAAACCAGAGGACCCGGAGAAAACCCATGCAAATGTCAATAGAACATACAAACTCCGCACAGAAAGGCTTTTTTCTCTTCTCCTTATTCTTGGCTGAGATCTCCGGCTCAGTGAGGACATACAGAGTCGTCATCTGTTCACACATACGTCCTGTTCTTTGCGTTCCTTCTGTTTCATCAGCCACTGATTCCTTCGGTTTAATAAGCCACTGCTAAAATAACATTCATTATGGATTGGTTTTGAATGGAAAAACATTCTGATTAGATTAAAATTCAACATTGACTTTGTGACCAATAATAATTTTAGCTAAAAGAAGTTATTATTTATAACACACACATATATATATACACACATATATATATATACACACACATATATATATATATATATATAGTATAGTATTCATATATAGGTGGCGTAGTCATTAGCACAATCGCCTCACAACAAGGACGTTCTGGCATCAGGGATCTTCTCCCTGCGCTTGCTTGGATTTTTTTTAGGGTACTCAGGTTTCCTCCTACAGTCCAAAAGCATGCAGATTAGTTTAATTAGTGATTCTAAAATTGTCCATAGGAGTGAATGTGTGTGTGTGTGTAAATGGTTGTTCGTCTATGTGTTGCCCTGTAATGGACTGGCGATCTATCCAGGGTGTACCCCTGCCTCTCGCCCTATGTGCGCTGGGATAGGCTCCTGCAAACCCCTGAAATGAGGGAATAAGTGGGTAAGAAGATGAATAAGTAAATGAATGAATGAATGTAAAAGTCTACATATGGATATATACATATATAATATAATGAATCTCCAGAGGATAAAAACTCATCACCATCCAAACACTCCACTTTATCAATCTTATTATCTTATTTTTTAATAGATCTCAACAGTTCTGGGTTACGAGCTTTAAGGGTGTTACAGTCGAATACACCATCCATTCATACAGGGTTATCAAAAGGTTTCCAGACACGCCAACAGGGCTCTCTGTAACTGTGTGCACTATGCAGCATTGTGTTCACGCGCTTCACCCGACAATCGAACAAGAAGACTGTGTCTGAGTGCCACACCCATATTGGAACTATTTACCGAAGTTTGCTTGGGTTTGTTCAATTGTTAAACTAATAAAGGAGAAAGTGTAGTTTACTGCAATGAGGGCAAATAAGACTGGTGGGCATCTATGGAGTTTGTTTGGTTGATCGTATGATGACTGAATTTTTTTTGGGATCGAAAAAGTAGGAAGTTGGAAATGTTATTAAGGGTTAATGAAACCAGACCAAGCTAGGCTTTGATACCAATTGTCTGGACGTATAGGGGAAAGGGGTTATTGGGCAATTGGGCATGTTTAATTCATGGTGTCGCTACACCTTATCTACAATGTGTTTTTATGTGTCTCTCACAGGTGGTTTCTCCAGTTTCAGACAGAACCATGATGACTTATGCGAGAGCTGTCTACACTTTCAGGAAGGTCATGATACCGGTGCAGCTGTTGTCCCATCCGAGACGCTACCTCACTCCAACCCTGACATCGAGAACGCTGAGCTGACGACTGTTCTGCCTTTCCTTTACCTTGGCAATGAGTGTGATGCACAAGACCTTGTCCAGATGCAAAGACTGAATATCAGATTCATTCTCAATGTTACCACGCACCTCCCACTGTACCTCTACGACCTCGCAGTGTTTAAGTATAAACGCTTACCTGCTACCGATAGCAACAAGCAGAACCTACGCCAGTACTTTGAGGAGGCCTTTGAATTTATAGGTATGAATTTGATTTCTTCATTTACTGCAAACAGCTAAATAGATGCAAATACAAGTGACTTGTTTTGTTATGTAGCTAATGATGCAGTAGGACCACAAGCTGAAACTTACACTCAAGTCAAGTCCCCTTTATTTTTATTTAATTTTTTATTTTTTTTTCTGTCTTTCGGCTGCTCCCATTAGGGGTCGCTACAGCGGATGTGATTCGACTTGCCGCTGGATGCCCTTTCTAACACAACCTTCCCATTTCTCCGGATTTGGGACCGGCACTAAGGAGGCACTGACTTGTGCCACCCTAATGGCTGGGTTTTTATGGTCATTATAAACTCACCAATCCGCCAAATGTACATGTTTTTAGACAGTGGGAGGAAACCGGAGTACCCGGTGAAAACCCACGCAATGGATCAAAGCAGCTTTACAAAATCACATCTAAAATCTCAGTATAATACAGCGTTTAGTTTAACTTGTGTCCATAAATAAGAACCAGCAGGAAGGAACCAAAACGTTGTTCCTAGGTGATACCAGGCTCGGTCTTGGGGTGAGTTCGGCTCTGAACGGATGAGCAAGCAGGTTATTTCATGCTGCAGCAAAGTTTCTATGGTCTTGTCCTGAAGTCATCGCTAGGAAAACTGCCTCTGGGGCATTTCTTATGAGTTGAACGGAGATTCAGTGGTCCAGGCCATAATGCTGCAGGAACGATTGGCGATTGGTGATTCCATCCATGGTCTTTCTATCAACAGTATTAACCAGTATTACCACTATCAATACTAGCGGAACTGGGAATCGAACCCATAATCGTTTATTCTGATCATGTATAGATTTAAGCAGCTAGGTTTCCCAGGACACTTAGTGTTTAAGCTGGGATTAGTATTTAGCTAAGAGTTTAAATCTATTAATAAATCTATTTTAATTGCTGGGGACTAAAATAGCACCCGGGTGATTCATCTAAATGTCTATTGGTTGAATTTTAAGCACTAAGTAACACTAACTAATTTTTGGGGGACAGAGGACCTGAGTCAGAATCCACTTGCTCATTGGAGCTTTCAGTACCCCAGACTGACATCTAAAGCAACCAATCACAGTTGAGACTTCATAAAACCGATATTATGCAGCATAAACTACTCGGAATTACGCCCTGTTTCTGAATATTAAACTCCGCCTCCGGTCTCACACCATCGCCCACTAATCATGTGTCTTGTTTTTTTTTTAACTGCTTCTGTTTTCACAGAAGAAGCTCACCAGTCAGGACAGAGTATACTCATTCACTGCCAGGCAGGTGTGTCACGCTCTGCAACCATTGTCATCGCGTACCTGATGAAACACACCTGGATGACCATGACCGACGCTTACAAGTTTGTAAAGACACGACGGCCCATCATCTCACCCAATCTCAATTTTATGGGCCAACTTCACAAGTTCGAGGAAGATCTCAATAAGGGTGTCACGCCTCGGATACTCACACCCAAGTTAATTGGACTCGAGACTGTCGTATAGAATCAAGTGGACTTCTTGCGCATGCCTTCAAGACACAATTTCAATTTTTTTTATCAGCATGGACTCTGGACTGTGCACGTGTCTTTTTTCCGGTCACCGAAAATTCTTGTTTGGTGTACCGTTGACCGAGATGAGCCAGAAATGTGCTCTGTGAACTGTGCAACACGACATCATGGGTATCGCCGATGGTGTAGAGGAGTCGAAAATTCTCTATATTTTTAAAAAATATTAGCTGAATGTGATGCCATCATATCCGGCATGAATGTTTCCTCGATGTACACCGGTGCCTTGACTTATGAGCTCATAAAACATTCATTCATTCACTCTTACCTGCTTATTCCCTAATTCTGGGTCCCATGGGTTTGCTGGAGCCCATCCCAGCACACATAGGGTTAGAGGTAGGAGCACACCATAGACAGGTCTCCAGTCCATTGTAGGGCACATATAGACTAACAACCACTCACACACACATTCACTTCAATTTTAGAATAACCAATCGAACTAATGTACATGTTTTTGGACTGTAGAAGAAAACCGGAGAACCAGGAGGAACTCGGGACCTTCTTGTTCTGAGGCGACCGTGCAAACCGATACGCCACCGTGACACAGCCCCTTGCTCATAAATCAAATTACTTTCATTTGAAATATATTTTGCCCATCAACATAAAAAAGGGGCAGTGGGGGCTCAATGATTAAGATGCTGAGTAGTTGATCGGTTGACCAGGACCTGGGTTCAAACCCCACCACCGCCAAGTCCACCACTATTGGGTTCTTGAGCAAGACCCTTAGCCCCTTCCTGCTCCAGGGGTGCTGCACAATAGCTGACCCTGCGCTCGGATCCCCAACTTACTAAGATGGAATATGCGAAAGAAGAATTTCCCTCATTAAAGTATATAAAATAAAAAAATTCCATTAATCCTTTCTGAGTCTCCAAAAAACATCGCAATATATTTAAAGGAGGGAAATAAACTTTGAAATAATGATTATTGTATATAAAACAATACAATAAGTGAGTTATTAGTTATTAGGTAAAATGGATGTATACTTTATTTTGGAAATCAGTTGACTAGCTATCCAGTGAGATGCGGGATGCTGAAGCAGATGTAATATTGTTAACTGTGACGTTCGCTATGCTAACTGGTGGTTGGCTCATAACTCTCAACTCCTTCATTATTAGGGACACTAATAAGTCAAGGTACCTCTGTATATCTTCTTTTTTTTTTTTCTAAAAAGCTTTAAAATGTTTTTCTCTGTTTCAAACCAAATAATTGAACTTCAGTTACATATCAAATTTTTTAATGTTTTCAGCTTTTTCCCTTCTAATACCGTATAAATATCCAAATCAGAGACGTATGCTGCATGAACATCTGTTTACTACCCAGCTACCTTCATTCATTCATTCCTTCATCTTCTTAACCGCTTATTCCCTAATTCGGGGTCACAAGAGTTTGCTGGTGCCTATCCCAGCGCACATAAGGCAAGAGGCGGGGGTACACCCTGGACAGTTCACCAGTCCATCACAGGGCAACACATTCACAAACAACTACACATACATTCACTCCTAAGGACAATTTTGACTCACCAATCAACCTAATGTACATATTTTTGGACTATGGGAGGAAACCCAGAGGAAACCCACACAAGCGCAGGGCGACCATGCTAACCACTAAGCCACCGCTTTACCCTGCTACAATCCTCTTTTACTGATAAGGAAGAGTGGTAGCCAGGGTACGTAGACATAGCATGTAAATCAGTGAAATGGTAGAACTGAATACTTTTATAATCCTTTAAAAAAAAAAAGAAACGAGTATTTGTAGGTCCGTAAATATCTGAAAAGTATTTGATGTGAGGGGCAACTCTAATTGGCTTGTCATATATTTCGTTCTTTGGGGGATCATTTTGTACTTTTGGGATTGGACTGTTTTTAACTAGTTCTCTGCCTACTTGGATGTCTATGATCTAAGTTTTCGTTCATTCCTTTTATCATCTAATCTATTTATTCCCTAATTCGGGGTCACAGGGGTTTGTTGGAGCCTATCCCAATGCAAGCAGGGTAAAAGGGTACACCCTGGGCAGGTTGCAGATCTACTCGTACACCAACAAACACAGCACACACTCACTCACTCGTATGGCATTTAGAATCACCAATCAACCTAACGTTTTTTAACGACTGGGAGAAAACCGGAGTACCCAGAAAAAAACTACGCAAGCACGGAAAGAAGATGCAAACTCTATACAGAAACACCCCTTGTCTGAGAATCAAACCTGGAACCTTCATTCAGTAAGCCGACTGTGCTAACTACTACACCGCCCTGATGCAAGTTTTATTTGATTTGATTGTTTTTTCGGGCGGTACGGTGGCGTAATGGTTAGCACTGTCGCCTCACAACAAGAAGGTCCCGGGATCGATTCCCGGGCTGGGGACCGTTCTGTGTGGAGTTTGTATGTTCTTTCTGGGCTTGCGGGGTTTTCTCCCCGAGTCCAAAATCATGTAGATGAGGTGGATTGGTGATTCTTAATTGCCCATAGGAGTGAATGTGTCTGTGAGTGGTTGTTTGTCTATATGTGGCCCTGCAATGGACTGGCGATCTATCCAGGGTGTACCCCTGCCACTCACCCTGAATTAGGGAACAAACGGCTAGAAGATGAATGATTTTTCTTTACTTCCTTTTACTTTCGTGCCCCTCATTCTCTAATTTTTTTCCCGCTCCCTTTTTTTTTTATCATTTTCCTACTTCCTCTAGTTACTTCCTTCCCAAAGTACCTTTTCCTCTGTTTTTTCTTTGTTTCATTTTCTTCCCTTTTTTTAATATAATTTTATGTTGAAGTGTTGTGTTCTTTACTGTTGACTTTCTTTGTTTTGAACCGTTTTCCTCGGTGAGAAATGTCTGCAGTGTGTATTACACGGTTTTCTGTTTTAATAATGCTGCTCCGAGAGTTTACGCTAAAAAAAGTGTCCTGTATGTCGTACACCTGTAATCGGCTGTATTCGAGACCACTGTGTATCTTTCCTTCTGTTTATCACCGAATAATGTAATAAAAAGGTGCTATATTAACAAAGGCCTTTAAACCCTTATCCAACACACACACACACACTGACATTTTTATTTCTAATCCTAATTTTAAAAAAACATTTAAAAATAAAACTAGAAATTTCTGTACTGTTAGTTTTATTTGTCTATTTGCATGTATGTATTTATCTATTGACCTTATCCTGCTCTCAGGTTTAACAGTTCAACTTGAGGTCGAATTCTCATTGTGATAGCAGATCCCATAACAACCCTGACAACATGCCCCCCCACCTTGTTATCAACGTCCCAAAGCATCAGAATAACCCCCGGCTACATAACCCAACGGTCCATGTGAGCACTGGGTTGTGACCGGACAAACCCAAACACAGCCTTGTTCATCTCATCCTTGTTAATATGCAGTACACAATTCCAATGGAGAACTGAATACTAATAGACAGGGGCGTGGTCAAAAAGACAGGAGGCGGAGCTGGAGGAAAGACAGGAGGAGCTAGAGGAAAGACAGGAGGCGGATCTGAAGGTGGCAGTAGGATGTTTTGGAGACAAGGTGAGGGGGGACAGGTTGAGATGGTTTGGACATGTGCAGAGGAGGGACATGCAGTATATTGGTAGAAAAATGCTAAGGTGTCAGGTAGGAGGAAAAGGAAGAGGTTTATGGATGAAAGAAGACATGGAGGTAGTTTAGGTGAAAGAGGCAGATGTAGTGTGGAGAAGAGCAATCTGATGGGGCGACCCCTAACGGGAGCAGCCGGAGGGTGATGATGGCGATTTTACACATGGAGTTCTTTGTGCTGTATCTCAGTGCTGGAGTGAGGAACTAAGCTAAAACTAAAAGCCAATAAAAATGGAGAGCATTAAACAACGAACCCATCGCCTGTAATGATCCGTTCAGCATCACTACTCACACATCAAACCAGGACCCAAATCATTTTCAATTAATTCATCTCTTTAGTTTGTCTTGTTTATTTGCAGATTTAAAGTACATCTCACGTTTGCATTGGTAAGCACGCACACGTACGTTTGTAGCTAACGGGATTGAAAACAATAGCGTAGCCTTTTGCATCAAGCCTTTAAAAGCAAAGTTACATTTATAGCAAAGTTGAAAAGTTTACACGCCCCCCCCCCGCCCCCCAATCTTATTAATCCTAATTTTTGAACGCTGAAATTACGGGGCAGTCGAACATCTTTGGATACGGTTGAGATAAGCTGAGATAAACCAAGTGTTAAGCAGTTTGCATCCTTCCGTAACAGGAAATGTGATTTACCAGAATGAACCAATCGGTAAAGGCACGGAAATCCTGCTCCAGGATGTAAAAACAGGAAATCTAGATATAGAGGTGTACATACTTATGCAACCAGGATAGTTTCATTGTTTATTATTTATTTATTTTAAAATCAATTGACTTTTGTTTGATCCTGAGATGGACTGGTGACCCGTCCAGGTTGTACCCCCGCCTCTCCCCCTATGTGTGCTGGGATAGGCGCAGCAGACCCCCGTGACCCCGGATTCGGGAATAAGCGGGTAAGAATATGAATATGATTAGGGGTGTGTAAACCTTTTCCTCAACATTTAGACAGACATTAAATAAATTGACATAAAAAACAGTGGGACTAAACGCAAGTAAAAGAAAGAAAGAAAAAAAAAAAGAATAAATTGCATTTTAAAATATTTTCTTTTGAACACACACTGAAAAAAACAACAACAACCAGTTCATTAAATCCATTAAGTATTTTACTCCTTCTGCGTTTCCACCGGGACCGAGGGCTTCTGGGGCCGCTGGGTAGGAGACGAAGTAACAACGGCAGATAAATTAACAAGAATAATACAATGTGTCAGTTCGTTATTGACAGACAGGAAAGACCACCGTAAACCTTTGCCACCAGGACTAACTGGAAAATTCAAGTCTGCAAGAAACAGGAAATCAAAAAAAATGTGTCTCTATGAGGGAGTTAGCGGAAGAATGGCAACCGCTATAAAGATAACCAATCAATGCCAAAGTGATACGAAGAGATAGTGGGAAAATTTCTGGTCACACGCTGGCCAGTTCGGAGCAAGTGAAACCATTATAGCATTATAGCAGGCTAAGTTACCCGAGACCTGCAATTAAAGCAGTGGATATTTAATAAAAGCACAGATTTGCTTCCATCAGGACAAAGAGTTGAACCGGACAGATAAAGAATAAACAAATAAACGTGTAATTCTGGAGCTAAAAATCCACCTGAACAGCAAGTGAAAAGAGAGGAAAACAAAAGGGAGGATAAAAAGCTGAGAGAGAGAGACAAATGGACTGCGTTTACATTGTCCCTCTGAATCCTTTCCCTCACAGCAAAGCAATTTTTTTACTTCTACTTTTCAGTAGTCCATCGCTTCTTCACTTTCATAACAGTCCGACGGTGCATCTGTTCCAAAATAACGATCCCCGAAATTTCCTATTAAAAAAAAAAAAAAAATCACAAAATGAAACCGATCAAAACTAAACACGCCCCTAGAACATCCCTGTGTAAGGTGCTTACCAATGCCTGGGATGATGTGAAACTTGTCATTGACCTTTTTGTCCACGGCAGTGGTGATGATGCGCACTTTGGGAAAGGCGTAGGCGACGGAGTGAACGCCCATTTCCGCCATCAGCAGCGACAACAGGAAGATCTTATCCTCCTCTACGTCATGATCCTAAAAGCAGGACAGAGGAATCATGTGGGATACTGCAGTGACCTCTAACCTGGAACAAGAAATCTTTCTGCATCAGATACAACAGAAAGGAGTCGTACAAGTAAAACCCGAATGGCCATGAGAGCCGCCGCCCCTGTGGACACGGTGCTGTCCATCAAAATCACGTAGTCCTCGCTGATGTCCTTCGGCAGGCGCAGGTAGTGCAGCTGGGGAGCAGATTGAATCCGCAGTTTTATAAAACCAGCGCGGGATTCATGAGTCACACAGTAACAACACCGCAAGAGGTTTGGATCTAATCTCAATGAGTAAAGATCAGACTGTACCTCAGGCTCTCCAGTGCCGTGGTTCGTCTGGATAAGGATTTTTCCCAGTCGTATGTCTTTACACACCGCCATCAGGGCCTGTTCCATTGTCTCTCCAGCACGTAGGATGGACACACCTGTGATCTATATACACACACACACACACACACACACACACACGTATACACACACGCTTACATTTCTGTGATGAGGATTTGTTCAGTCTAGTGAAGCTGGGATTTGAACCCCCAACCTTCCAATCACCTTGATAACTGACGACCCCAACACATATCCTCCATTTCAAACAGTGTCTGATCTTATTCTTTAGGAGTGTGTGTGGCTGCAGGTTCTAAATCAACTGCAATGTGTTTCAGAAGATTAACGGTTCAATTCCCAGCACTGACAAGCTGACATTCTAGACCGCTAGACTTTTTTTATCGTAACTTTTGCAAATTAGAACTAACCCGTTTCCCTCCAAGTCTTTTCCCCTCGTACATTGTCCCTTGTGGCGTTTCGACAGACACCGTCTGTAAAGGACAAGACAGACGTCAATGACAAACGGAGAGTCCACAATAAATTAAACGTCTAGGGTTCGAGAGACACAAACCTTTAGTGGCAAAAAGGAGAGCGCGTGTTCGATCAGGAGCCGCATCAACCTCTTGGAGTAGAAAATGAACTCGTCTCTATTGGTCTCTTTGTTCCTGCCGAGCAGGAAGGGCGAGAGAGTGAGCGGAGAAAAGGAGTAAGTCAGGACAGACGGAGAGACGTGGCGACTCACCTGATGATTGTGTGCATTCCTCGAACCTGCGGTGTGCTTTCCAACACGCTCAGGGTGCTGGGTAACGGCTGGCCTTGATGCGCTGAAGCCAGGGCAGATCTACACGACACAACATCATTGTCAATGCTGGAGCTGACACGCACACGCACGCACGCACACACACACCCACCCACACACACCCCAGATACCCCATACAACAAGCAATGTTTGAAAAGTGTTAAAAGAAAGCAGGTGAGTTTAAGGTGAGGAGAGTTTGAGATGTTAAGTAAGAGCAACAAAAACACACATTCACATTCTGACAACACCACTGATGATTGTACTCGCAGGAATCAGTTGAAGTTTGTAGATCATCATCATCATCATCATCATGGTAACTTTGGGAGTTTATAACTAGAAGCGAGGATAATGGACCAGGACATATTTGATACAAATGTACATGTTTTATAAGAAAAAAAAGCAACATAACTTGGATGAGAGCAATCAGCGCAGTCGGCTAATCACCATGGCAACCAGGAGCGGAAGCACATGATGGCGATTTTACAGCAATAAAATCCCTGCTCTCTGATAGATGCGTTTGACTAAACAGATTCTAAACTCACACCCTTCCATGTTGTCAGCTCTAAGGATTGTCTGAAATACTTGTGCTCGTTAGTCACACACACACACACACACACACACACACCTGACATTAAGTTAATTAATTAAGTGTAAAAATTCAGGCAGCTAGATTTACTTTAGTGATTAAATATTTTATAAACAGAATTTAGTTTAAAGATAATTCACAACAAACAGTAAAACACTGGACAGAAAAATATGGGATGCCGTAATTTATCCTTACAAATCCCAGCGCAGTTTCCTCTGAAGACAGACAAACGGAGAGAGACAGACAGACAGACAGATGGAAAGTAAATGAGACAGAGAAAGGAGGGAAGAGAAGATCATCACCAGCAGTATGAACACTTAATCACATCCTATCAATCACTTGACATCCCATCTTATCCATCCCACAACATTACATCAGATCCCATCCAATCACATTCAAACCATCAAATCGCAACCAATCTGATTTATTGCAGCTCAACAGTCCCATCACAGCCTACCCCTCCCTTTTATCCCATCACATTCAGCAACAGTGAGGAAAGAGACGGAAGGACAAAGCACTCGGACAAGTACACTAAAGATTTAATCAAAATCTGATCCGAATGATACAGACTTTCATACACACCCGTCCTTCAGTCTCTGAGAACAGTACAGACTCAGAGCAGAAAAGAGGAGAAGAGCGAGAGGGGGAGAGAGGAAATACAGAACCAGAGAAATTGAGAGAGAGAGAGAGAGAGAGAGAGAGAGAGAGAGACACAGAGAGAAAGAGAGAGACACAGAGAGAAAGAGACACACACACAGAGAGACACACAGAGAGAGAGACAGACATACACAGAGAGAGAGAGAGAGAGAGAGAGAGAGAGAGAGAGAGAGAGAGAGAGAGAGAGACGGAAAAACATCCCAAGAACAAATCAGCTATATTAAGAACAAATGTGGAGTCGCAGCAGAATAAAGGATGAAGAAGAAGAACTGAGAGAAAGAGAGGAGATTGAGACAAAACAAATGAGCAAATTTTAACTTAATAAAGAGAGAGGCAAAGAATGTAGAGAGCACGCTAAACGGAGAAGCATAGGAGGAACAAGAGGAGGAGGAGGAGTGGAGCTAGAGATAAAGATGAGACTGCTGAGATAGACGTTCTCACCTCACTGTGATTTCACGCTGTGGTGGTTAGAGTGCATTCAGGTGAGCAGCGTTTCATTCACAAGTGTGTCAATACAAACGCAAGAGGCAAAGGAGAGCAATAAACACACACACACACACACACACACACACGAGACAAAGAAGAGCAATACATACACACACACACACACACACACACACACACACACACACACACACACACACAGAGACAGAGAGAGAGAAACACCATGAGAAACTTCTCCACACACCGTGCTGGCAAAAGCAAAAACATCTCCTATTATCTTAAACAAGCAAATTATATCAAATAAAATCTTTTATATTATTGTTAAAAAAAAAAATCACCAAACCAATTAAATAATTTTTTTTTACTTAATTAAATAAAGGGAGGAAAAAGTATTTGATCCCCAGTCTTTAAATTCATTTGAACAATTATTCCAACAGAATAAAAACAAAAAACATTTCCGCTTGGTGCCAATCTTAGAGGTCAGATGTTTCTGGTAGACCACCAAGTTTGCAGGGTTTTTCTTTTCTCCCATTTCTTTTCCCATATCCTATCCAAGTCATAATGGTTTTGAGGTTCAAACCTTTAGCTTCCTCCACAGATTTTCTTTGGGATTAAGGTCTGTTTGTTGCCTTGTCATGCTGGAATGCCCATCCATGACCCAATGCGGCAAAATTGCCCCTTAGCAGCAAAACACTACCAAAGCATGAAGTTTTCACACCTTCATGTTTGACAGTGTGGAAAGTGTTCCTGGGGTCATAGGTCACCTTCCTCAAAGGTCAAACACAGTCTCGGAATCATTCAGATTTGAAACCTTTAGACGAGACTGTACATACGCTTTTTTGAGAATTAGGAACTTGCATGATTTCAGTTCTTCATTCATTCATCTTTGAACACGCTTATTCCCCAAGTCAGGGTTCACGGGGTCTGCTGGAGAGCACAGCGGGTGAAAGGGAGGAGTGCGTTACCAATTGATGTCTAGGTGACGACAGACTACAGCCACCGCTATCGTGAGTTCATTGAGTTCTGGCCTGGTTTCTTATCGCTCTCATGATCAGTGAAATTGCCTAAGGTGAGAGCTGACTGAGGGAGACGGACCCTTATTTTGGGTTTCCGCCATTTTGGAATAATCGCACCGATTGGTGTTACGTCAGACATTTGTTTTTTTGTAAGTCTACAACCTTGCCTTTGACATCCTTGGGCAGCTTTTTGGAGTGTTTGGAGTTTGGAATCTGATTGATTGCTAATGTGAACACGTGAGATTAAAGGCGGTGTTTGTAAAGGGAGAACAAACCTGTATTAAAAGACACCTGGAAGCCAGGGATAAACCTTACTATTAAAATAATAGTCAGATCAACACACAAAATAAGCAGGAGATCAAATTGTCCTCTCTTCATTTATATGCACGCACACACACACTAACAAGACTAAAGGAAGTCTGACTTACTTTCTCCAGCTGGCTGTGGACGTGCTGCACTATCAGCTCCAGAGCTACAAAGTTGTCTCCACCTTGTGGAGGAACGAAGAACAGCAAGGAAAATATAACTACAAATGAAGCAACTGATAAATAAATGGCTTCACATCAAGCTTGCTGTGATCATTATTTGTTATTTACTTTAGAAGAGAAAAAACATCCCATTCCGGATCGGCAGCAAGTGTCAAAATAAATGTTCAGTATGTTGTTTTTTGCTTTACTGACGAAAGTGAATGTAAAATGCAGACAGTAATAATAAGATAAATAAATACATTGTAATCTAAGGAAAGAGGAAATCCCACAGAGGAGGAGGAGTTATTTGTACGAGTACCTCTCGGGACTACGATGTCTGCCAATTGGACTGTGGGTTCGATGTACTGCTCGAAGGCAGGTTTTACAAACTTGTTGTACTGTTTGATAACCCCAGTGATGTCACGCCCTCGCTCCGAAATATCCCTCTTCAACCGCCTGACCAGCCGAATGTCAGAATCGGTGTCCACAAACACCTTCATGTCCAGCAGCTGACATTGAAACAAACACACACACACACAAACACACACACACACAAACACACACACAAACACTTTAATGCATCTTGTATGTAATGCTATACTTTAATCCTTGATCTCTGATTGGCTGATCCTAACTCGAAAATTTGACTCCTGAATCTGAACTCACCTTCAAGAGTTCTTTATTTGCAAAAGCCAAAATGCCCTCGAATATCACAACATTAGCACCATAGACAGTTTTCTGTAAAAACAGAGACAGACAGAAAGACAGAGACATGGAGAGGCAGAGAAAAGGAGATGACAGAGGCAGAAGGAAACACACAAGAAGGGAGAGAGAGGGAGGACACAGAAAGAGAAATAGAGAGCGACAGTAAGAAAGAGAGAAAGAGGAAAAAGACGGAAAGAGAGAGAGAGAGAGAGAGAGAGAGAGAGAGAGACAGTAAGATTAACGCATTAAATCATAAAGTGAGAAACTGAAAATGTTAATAAATGTTGTGCTCTTATGTATACAAATAACATCACCAGCACCTCTCAATCCAGTTTTAGCTTTCTCACACACACACACACACCCACCCCACACACACACACACACACACACACACACACACACACACACACACACACACACACACACACACACACACCACTCTTACCCACTCCTTGCGTCTGGCGTGTGTGGTAAAGTCATAGACAGGAACTTTAATACTTTTGCCCTTCTTCAGTTTTCTCAGGACAGTTACGAGCAGATCAAAGTCAAAAGCGTCCGGATGATCAAAGTTGTACTCGTTCCGGGCTGCGAGCTCCTGTTCCTCTCTACTCAGCACCTGGAAATCAATAATAATAAATAAACATACACACACACACACACACACACACACACACACACACACACACGCAACAGGATCTCCAGCTCACACAGGTTCGGCTGAATAATCAGTTCAGACCTTGTAGAAGGAATCCATGGACAACAGCACCACCCACGGAACATCCAGAGCTTCAATGATCTTATTGGCGACGGTGGTTTTACCTGAAGCACTGCCACCACACAAACCTACAAACACAACACACACGCACGTACACACGCACACACACAATATTCATTACATACAAAACATACCCACAGACAATGACACCCCCACAATACACCTACAACACATTCTTCAACAACACACACCCAACATGACACACACGCGCACCTACAACACACACAAGCACACCTACAACACACACACACAGAGACAAGCACTTACAACATACAAACACACACGCACATGCGTGTGTGTGTTGTAAGCGTGCGCATGTGTTGTAAGCACCCACACGCGCCCACTTACCACGCACACACAACGCACCTATACCACACACACGCATGCGCGCACCTACCACACACACGCACACTCGCACCTACCACACGCACGCACGCACGCACGCACCTACTACACACACGCATCTACAACACACACACTTTTCTTCAATCTTGGCTACTCTCTTACCCACTCACCCTCTGCCATTCTCCCCAGCATTTCTTTTGTGTGTGTGTGTGTGTGTGTGTGTGTGTGTGTGTGTGTGTGTGTGTGTGTGTGTGTGTGTGTGTGTGTG
>JAOTRA010054971.1:0-17725 GCA_026260255.1 Pseudolaguvia tuberculata | reverse complement strand
CACTCCTATGGACAATTTACAATCACCAATCCACCTAATCTGCATGTTTTTGGACTGTGGGAGGAAACCGGAGTATCTGGAGGAAACCCACGCATGCGCGGGGAGAACATGCAAACTCCACACAGAAAGATCCCTGCCCCGGATTCGAACCCGGGACCTTCTTGTTTTGAGGCAACCGTGCTAATCACTAGGCCACCGCGCCGCCTTAATTTAATTACGTCCAAATTAAATCCTAGTGGTTAAGGTTCTGACTAATACCAGAAAGACCGGGGTGACTAAATACCAGAAAGACACTGTGGGCCCTTGAGCAAGGCCCTTAACCCACAATTGCTTAATTGTAAAAAAAGAGACCAAATATAAGTTTCACTGAATAAGAGAGTCTTCCAAATGCTGTAACTGTAACTGGAAATGCTGTAAATGTAAAGTAATATTTTATGTAAAATTAACCCATATTCATTTCCTGGCTCTGCTTACATGAGCCATTAGTCTCTGTTAACAATACATTACTGCTCTGCCATAATTGCAGCCCAACCTTAACTAATAACCGTTTAATATAAATTGTTGTGTTAAAAATAATGTCTGACATAAAATAAACAATATTAAATAATAATATTGTACTATCCTTTGCATAGTTACTTGTTAACCACAAATCATTAGTCCATTTGTGATACCCAGTTTTGTTACAAATGTCAGGAGGAATCCTTTTTATATAAAGAAACAGGGAAATCTGGAATCTTTCTGTGCTGCGTTTTTATGTTCTTGCCATGCTCGCTTGGGTTTCTCTGGGTACTCCAGTTTCCTCGCACAGTTCAAAAACATGTAGGTTGATTGGTGATCCTAAATTGCAGATAATAGTGTGTGTGTAGTTGTATGAGTATGTGTGGCCCTGCGATAGACGGGCGACTCCTGCTTTTCGCCCTGTGTGAGCTGTGATAGGCTCCAGCAAACTCCCATGACTCAGATTTAGGGATTACACTGTCACGCCCTCCTCTGTGATGAGCGTCTCCGGCGCAGCTGTGTCTCGTCGTCTTGTTACCCTTTTTCCTTGTTTTGGTCTGACATGTTCTTGTTCAAGTTTAGAGTTTTTCTCGTCCGATCATGTTTCGTTCTGGAATCTGAATTTTTGTTAGTTTAAATCTTGTTCTTGTTTTTTTTTTTAATTAAATAAAATTGACTATTTAAACCCGCCAATCCTGTGTTTGGGTGCGCTCCTTATCCCCGATCCTGCTCCCCCCACCCTCGTTGACATACACATGTTAGAAAATGAATGAATGAATGAATGAATGGATGAAATTGAATACTTTGAGCTTTGGGGACATTTATGTGTCCAAAACCATGTATGTTAGGTTGATTGGTGATTTTAAATTTTCCTTAAAACTGAGTGTGTTTGTGTTGCCCAGTTATGGTGACCTGCCCGGTGGTGTTCCCCTTCTGCATTTCATCCCCAAATAAGAGAATAGGTGGGTATAGATGATAACTGTATTAATGAAATACACACAAATGTCTAATGGTCAGGTGTTTTAATACTTTTGTCAATGGATTGTATAAGAGCAAGGAAACTACAATTAGTGTTTAGCACTATAGCCTTGACTTTGTAAGCAGCACAATAGAGAAACACTTTTTTTAAAACTTGGACTAATTAAAAATTTTACAAAAGATCAACAATGGGCCAAAACTTGTCTGTGATGTTCATGGAAAATAATGTTCGGTACAAATTGGATTTTATTGGCCTCATTAAAGGCTCAACACAGAATTAATTGTAGGAATATAGTGTCCTGCTGTTTTATTATTGCTGTTATAATAACAGTGTTATTTTGGGCTGCTATTTTTTAGTTTTATAAACCATTTAGTATTTTGCACAGTGATTTGTTTTGTGTTTCATTAATATAGGCTGTTCTGTTCTAATGTAATATCAAGCTTGAAATAATTCAGTAGAATTTTACTTAAAGTTCCTTTTATTTAACCAGCAAGGTTTGTTTGACCGGAAATGACAGAGGCTTCTCCCAAAACAAAAAAAAAAGTTAGTGTGCGGGGCATCCCAAGCAATGTTTCTTCTTAAAAAATCCTCTGTATACCACTGCTGAATGCGCTTTATAATTCAGTGCGCCTTGTAATCCGGTGCACTTATGTATAAAAATATATAAAAAATAATTCAGTGCGCCTTATAGTGTGAAAAATATGGTAGTAGAATAGTCTTTATTGGCTATTACAGTAATCAAGCGCTTCCTATGATTGCTGACCAGCATTTTGCAGGTCTCCACTGGTATTTCTGCCTTTTCGTCTTTGGTGATAAGCTTCAATTCTCCTTGCCATCACCCTGATCTTTAGCTCCCTCCACAGATTCTCAATTGGATTTAAGGCAGGACTGAAAAACATATTAACCATTTCTTCACCTCTTTTACTGTGTGTTTAGGGTTGTTGTCATGCTCAAATGTCCATTGGTGCCCAAGGCCTAGTTTTTCTGCAGACTGCCTGATGTTGTTGTTGAGAATCCTGATTTAGTGCTTTTTTTATCATGATGTTGTTCACTGTGATTAGGTTCCCTGGTCCACTGGCTGAAAAACGCCGCAAAGCATTACGTTCCCACCACCATAATTGACAATTTGGATGGTTTTGTTGCCTTTGTCCAGTTGATCATTTGCAAAGGCCAAGCAAGCTTTTGAGTGTATTATTTGAAGATGTGGCTCCTCCTTAGTGTGCATCCATAAACCCAGCTGTATCCAGTAAAAGCTAAGAAGTATTTGTCCCTTTATTATGCTTTTTGTACATTGTCTTATGTTTTGGAAGAAGCCAGAAAAACTTGCTTGCTGGTTGCTGGGCATGTGGAATTCCACCAATTTTACATATGTTGGGTGCTTGGGTGACTGAAACTATAATAAATCTGTAATGGATCATACGTAAAATTCGTGCACAGGTACCCATGTCATTTTTGCTAATGCTGTTTTGTCAGCTTATTTGAGTCCACAGTATAACCCCCAACTGACCTGCCCTAGATCTGCTATATCTTAAAAGTGCTTGACATGATAAAGTAATAAAAGGTAGGATAGTTATGTTGTGTTTGTAAATTAGTCTGCCGTTTAAACTGGTTTGTTTGATACTCTTCTGATTTTTAGTTCACTAAAACTAAAACAAAGCAGATGACTATAATATGATTAAACTAAAATTGCATTTTATTTCTGGTACATGCATGTGTGTGTTGGTCCAGGTGTTTTCCTGATTGAGGATCCAAATGGTCTGCAGGAAAAATCCCCTTCTTATTCTCTCTGTGTTTGCTTTCAAGCGCTTCCCTAGATGCAACAGAGAAAAGAGTCTGAATGACTGAGGTTCTTCAATGTCTTCCTGGCTTTGGTCCAGCACTGCTTGCTGTAGATAAATTCCAGGTCAGGTAGTTTAGTGCAAATAGTACGCTCAGCTGTACTATCACACCACTTGCTGTAGAGCTCACCTTCTTGCTTCCCGTTAAGATACTTTCAATGGTGTAGATGTAGAAAGTCCTTAGAACCAGAGGTGGAATAGATGCTGGCAGGCCTTCTTTACCATGGTGTTGACGTGTGATGTGTAGACATTGTAATGGATTGGACATTGGAAACTGTTTACTCTCTCAACTAGGGTCCCGTTAAGCAATGTTTACAAAGAGATTATTGGTCTGGCACCATGTCTCCAGGTTCTAAATACACATTCTCCAATCAAGACAGTATAGTCATTGTCACTTGACAATGGTGGTGGAGTTCGAGGTGGCCCCACACTCAGTGTATAGTGAGTACAGCAGGGAGCTCAGAACACAACCTTGGGGGAATGGTGTGATGTCTTGATTCCCTGAATCTTCCACTTAGTGAGAATGGAGCGAATGATGCTGCTAATAGCTGAGCTGTAGTCAACAAGCAGCATTTTAACATAATTCCTTTTTCTGTCTACAGGTGCTTCAGGGTTGTGTGGAGGAGGTATGCAATAGCATCCTCTGTGGAGTGATTCGGACGCTATGCAAACTAAAGTGGGTCTACTACTTCAGGTAGTGAAGTAGTAATTAAAGATCTGAACCAAAGTATCCACCGCAAAGGTGGATGTGACAAATATCAAAGAAAGGAAATGAAAGCTATTTACAAACCTGATGGTGAAGGTGACATAAAATAAAGAATGTGACAACACTTAAACAAACATACACCCACTTTCAAATAACCACCAGCATCAAAGCTATTCACAACACAATATTTCACACAGATTTAAGGGAAAGAGACAACTGACCACAACAGAGCTTAGACACACACTCAACAAAAGCTCTCTGTCTCTGTGCCGCTTCTCCGTATTTAAGACCTCTCCAGACCACGCAATCACCTGCAGCTGGTTCCAAATAAGCTCTACTTAATTAATCGGTTTCCTCGGGACAGGAATAATGGTGTACTGTTTAAAACATTTAGGAATCAACTGATAAAGTGAGAGGTTGAAAATCTGGTCATATATCTGTATATCAGTATATCTGGTCAGCTCAGGCTCTTAGAATGTGACCCGTTATTTATCTTGTCCTGCTCTGCATCCATGTTCATGTCATTTGTAGTCTGTTATAGTTCTTAGTGCCACATACTGCTGGAGCCACTGTGTTGAAACTGTGACTGTAATTTCCTCCTGTAGCGGCACTATGCATCTTTCAGAATTCTTTGCAGGCTGTAAGATGCAGCCTTGTATGTCTCTGCTGACGAGCCCCATGTTGTAGGCAGTGGAGCAGAATCTTAGAAAATCACAAATGGTTTTTTCCACCCATGGTTTCTGATTTGCTTTGATTACAGTTTTGTGTACTGTATTGCCTGCAAGATTACTGATAAATCCCACAACCACATCTGTAAACATGTTGACATCATCAATGCTCTGTCTGGAAATGTCCAATTGGTCCCTCCTGTGCGCCACCTCCCTCTAAACCGGAGCTTCCAATTTAAACCATTGTTTATATCTTGGCATGAGGAACACTGTGACATGGACTGATTTCCCAAATGGTGAACACGATTGTGCATTGTACCTTTCATTGATTGAAGTGTAGCCGTGGTCCAGTGTCCTCTCAGGTGTTGTGGCTTCATGATTCATGTAATTCTGATACTGCAGTGTCCATGGCCATCTGAGGTGAAATATATACAGCGCTGATTATGACCGAGCTGAAATCCTGAGGAAGATATGGCAAGATAATGGTTAGGGGCTCAAGATTTAGTGAGCATAGTAGATTGCATTCCTGAATATCTCTTCAGAACTTGACCCTTGCTCTGAGGTCATTGAGTTTTTTTAAAAATTTCCACACAGACAACAGTATGGATCGCATCCTCACCTTTCTTTCTCCTCAAGATCGTCCACGGCCAACATGGTTCCGGTGTTAACACCAGCGAAAGGTGAGTACATTGTAAATCAATAGATACAAATGTAGCTCTATCATATGTAATGATGGCCATCTTATATAAAGAAAGCAGTAAATATTAATAAAATGTAGAAAAAAAACCCAAAAACAAAGTAAGTACCATGACAGCAGTCATGACAGGCAGCTGATTTCATTGATGCCACCTTGATAAACCACACTTACTTCTAAATTGAGTATGGGTTGTAGAACTGATGTTTCTTTATCATAATTAAAGTCTGCTTCTAAGCACTGGTCTGATTTGTATTCGTGTTTTGTTTGTAATATTCAATTTCTCCTTTACCTAGCTCATGTGGTTTGGTGGTAATTTTCATATTGTGTTGTTCCACCAGCATGTTAAGAAAACTGGATTTGCTGTCTCAAAGCATGTGTGTATATGTGTTGGTGTAAGTGTTCACTATACATTTTATGTGAGAACCATGTATGCCTTTAGTTATTGTAGGGTGCATTACACACAAACACCCTTAATCTGAATACCTTAATCTGCGCCTGTTCTTATTACATATAAAAAGATCCTGTTTTATCAATTATATTTGAGAAGAATTAAAAGAAACAATAGAAACAATGTACACTGTAGCACATACATCAAGAAATACAACATAAGTCTAAATTGGATTCTTATCGTACTACTTTGTTGGTACTATTTTTAATTTTTAAATTAAGTTTATTTAACATCATTAGCGGAGGGTTCTAATATTTTCTTAAGACTTGACTGTCCTAATGATGAGGCATCATTTTTAATTATACAGTGTAACAACACTGATCACTTAGTGTGGTTGCGTAGCAGGTGTGTTGTTTACAGATATCTTGGGATGTTGTGCTAATTTTGACAGAATAACTTTATCTCTTTTTAATAAAAGCCTATGGGGAGTCGAGGACTGCTTCTGTGCAGCTAGCAGAGCTAAAGGGCACCAAGCTGTCTCGGACTGGCAGTGATTCATCTGTTAGCTGCTTAAGTGTATTGATCTTAAAAGAGTTCCTAGATCACTGTGTAGTGGCACTGTGCTTTGGAAAGCTGTTGTTAAGTAGAAGGAGGAAAGAAGCTATCTGCATGTACCTGTTAAAAAGAGGGAGGGTTCTCCTAAACATGTATGTGCTTTGTAAGACTATAAATTCCTGTATGTATACATAACTATACCTGCAAGAATTTCTTAAGAAAAATAGTTTAGCATCGTTTTGCAAGAATAACATTATAATAGTAATCGCTGTGATTTTTTTAATTTGTAAAAGAGTATAATGTAAAGTAAGAAGCTGCTCTTTTTAAAATTTACCAAACACAGTCACAAATAGAATTTGCTCAAAGTCATAAACATTTTAATGGTCAAATTGTTGGACACCAATTTGGCATTGGCTGGAGGTGCATTCTGCCTTCAATTCTGGCATTCTGGGCCTTCAATGTTGACTTACCCCATTGATTACACCTCTTAATACTGTCACTATTATGTTGCAATGATAGAAACCATCAATAAAATACAACAATATAACACGGCAAGGAATTACAGAGAGAAAAATACATTTTGCATGTTTAGCGTAAAAAACATTTTATTAAAGCAAGAAAACCAATTAAGAATGTAAACCTTTACAATAGAACCACAACTGTACCACATACATCATCTAGAACAGTTAAGAATCAATATTTATCTAATAACATAAAAAAAATTATGTAAAATATCTAAAATACATTTAAGGACTGTAAGTCAGTGTTACCAGTCATTCGGAGCTGCTTTAGCTAAGACAAGCTAGTCTTCATGGTTAGCCAAACTTTCCTCACAATGCTTTACAACATATTTTTAATTATGTCTGGGACAAAGTTAATTTCTCCTCCTCTGTCAGCAATTGTGGGCATAAATTTGTGGGGACATACATACTGTCCAGATGTGTTTTCCTAACCAAGCTGACCTGAAACAGGTTCAACTCTGATCAGCCAATCAGAGGACAGAGAAATGTTGACATCATTGTACGCCAGCTAGAAGTGCATTGGGAGCGGGTTTTGAAATCTTTAAAAGTCTTTAAGAATGTTAGATACCAATCTGCCACTGATTCTCAAAACTTTGGGCAGATGATGTTAACATAGCAACTTATTTCTGATTGGATAATAAATCTAATCACATACAGCGCAGCCGAAAAATGCATCAATTAAGAGTATAAACTGTTGGGAACAAATTAATACATGTAATTGAACAAATTTTAGAAATTAGATTGTAAATGTAGGTTAGCTTCTGATAGTGTTTAGGCCAACTAGCACTAAAACACTGAATTCATGAAAAACAAAACAGTGAATTAATCTGAAATATTTTTTCCTACCAGGAACTCTATAATTAGCATATTGACGTGCCATAATGAGATTTAAATAAGTTTAAATGCCATGTGTAACTTTTACCTTATGAGTATGGGACAGATTTCTATGCTGAGAATTTAAGCAGTAGAACATTTCCTCAATGTAATGTTTGTCTATGCACAAATTAATATTCCAATGTAATTGTAATGGAGTTACAAGTATTTCAGAAGAATTAGAATAAAATCCTAAATTTATTTATTATGGAATTTAATATGTTAGTGCTGTTGCTACATAAGAGAACATAAGTAACATATACATAAATATTTGACATTTCCCAATGTCAAAATTTTAATTCCCTATATTTTCAGTTTATATGCAGATGGAAACTTAATTATTTGCATGACTGACACATAATTTACAGATATAAGAGCCTTATTATGCAGCATATCAAATCACCAATTTAGATGCAGACTCTTGCATCAAGACAGGCTAGCTACTTTTATAATAATAATTTTATAATAGATGATGCATGAAGTTTTTATAGTTAAAAACATGATCTGTTTTTATAGTTAACCGGTCGTCTGTGGCATATTGTTATTTAGGAAATTAATCCAGCTATTTACTCATGAAATAATGCTTTTTTGACTATGATTTTTTTAAGTGTTTAACTTGCCTCAAGCAGTTTACAATTAGTTCTGTGTCTGCCATTATGTGATGTTAAGTAAAATCCTTTTTCATCGCTAATATGAACATTTTAGCAGGAAAAAACTTAAAACCAGGAAAACTATTATTTTCTGTTTTTTTCTTTTATAGAGATAAAAGTGCAGATTTGGCTTCTAAACTTGATTTATATGTAGATCTCATTCATTTGGTTCTAATGCAGCATTTCAGCGTGGGTATAATAACGTTTTTATGAAGCTCCTGAGATAGAAATTTTGTGTAAATCATCTAGATAGCCAGGTGCAAATAAGCAAGAGCCGTGTGTGTGTGTGTGTGTGTGTGTGTGTGTGTGTGTGTGTGTGTGTGTGTGTGCGTGTGTGTAAGTGGAAAAAAAATATATAGTCATTATAATCATTACAGCCATTGCTACGATTTCCACAGAAAAGCCATGAAAATAATCACATAGTGAAAGCATAAATGATGGTGTGCATGCTATTACTCCATATACTTACAGGAAACATTCCGATTGTTCACATTGCTGTATGTGTGTGCGTGCGTGCGCGTGCGTGCGTGCATGCATGCATGTGTGTATTAAGTTACTAAATATTTTGGCTTGGTAAAAAAAAAATTAAGAACATATCAGTTTTATAAACAGAAATATGTAGGAAATGGCAAAAAGAAAATGACTATAATTATCTAGCAAGGAAAATAGTCGTAGTATGAAAAAAATCCTTTTCTTTTTCTCAATCTATTCTCTGTCCTTGCTAAAGTGAAATTTGAGAGCCCTCTGAATGCAAAGTGCTGCTGTTACACAATCATCGAACTTCAATTTGGTCTTAATGGTTCAGCCGATATATTACACATGGGTATGTGTATGCGCGTTTCCGTCGAAGTGAGAGCATAAAACGAAACAGAGGGTCTGCTAAATGTGATTTAACAGAAAAAAATTTGCTGCAATTCTTCTTAGCCGGGTAATGATGAAATATGCAAGCAGTGGGCTCATTCCCTTGGCTGATATGAAGAAACTGTCTTCCTGGGTTTTTTTTTATTACAGCATGCTTTTATTATACACCTTCTGAATATTATTTAGCATGATGCAGAGACAGAAATGCACAGTGCACAATAAGGATGTGCCACCATTTTGTTCAAAAACAACTTCTTCTTCTTCACACTCTTTTGTTTATTTTCCATCTCTTTTATTTGCTCTCACTGTATTTAATGTATTTGTCTTGTTAATGCACCTATTTACTACACCTACTGCAACAACAGCATATCTCTTTATTGAAAGTTACTCTACTGTGTAAATTTCGGAACAACACAGCATGTTAAATGATCTTTCTAGAAATGCTTTTTAATAACCCATTTTATGCATGCATGCATTTGCCATATAAAAATATACAATACTATCAAAGGCATGTACTTGTTATGGAGTACCTACTAATTCCACCAAAGCCCTTGTTCTTTCTCCTTATCCTCCTATACTGGTAATCAACTGAGTGGACATGGGAGAATAAACACAATCTTGGCAGCTCAGCTCTTGTGGTTAAAAAATTTCTCTCCAATTTCACCTGACAAGTGGCCTCCAGGTACAGGTTGTCAGAGCTGATGTAGCTATCTTCTATGTCTTAATCATTTACAAAGAGAATTTTTTTAAAACATTTATTATTTATAACAGTTTATAACAGTTTTTACTTATTCTCATTCTGCATTATTAATATTACTCATGGACACTTTCGTGCAATGCTAAGAAGGTCAAAAATTATTCAATATTTGCAAAAGTTTACTAACCTTAGTACCACACGGCTATGTGCTCAGCTCATTGTTGTTTACACATGACAGTGTAGTAAAACACAGCTTATGTCACATTGTTAAGTTTGTGGCCTCATCAGCAAGAACGACAAGTCAGCTTACACAGAGAAGGTGCTACACTCACTATCCTTACTAGAGAGAAAAGATCATCAGGAGTCTCTCTTTATAGACATTTATACCACTCACTGCATGCGCAAAACCAACAGCATGGTAGATGACACCACACACTCCACATGCTTTTTACACTCCCACCAGCCAGAACTTGAATGTGTAAAATTTTTCCCCTTAAACCATCAACGACCTTAACAGGGTCTGTACAGAGTGTTCTGTTTTTACACTGTCTAGACTGCTGTTTGTATTGTTTATTTGCAAAAGCTTTCCCAACTATGCATTTTATGTTGCTAGGGCAATTTATTTTGTACTCCTTAGCTCTGTTTAGTCTTATGTAGGATGTCCTATGTAGCACTATGGTCTTGGATTTAATTCAGTGTGTTCTGCATCTTCTACATAGTTTTAATAATCTATTTAGTAAAAATGTTACTCTTAAAATAATCATATATTATCAATTGATTATATTTATTTTTAAGTTGCATACCAAACGTTTATGACCCTATAGGTACCTAGTAAATACTTTTATTATTTCATTTTAATTGACAATTAGTTACATATATTTAGAATAATAAATAAGAAAGGTGCAGTGGCATGCTGGTTAGCACAGTTGCCTCACATCAAGAAGGTTCTGGGTTTGATTCCCAGGCAAGAGAGTGTTCTCCGCACTTGTAAGAGTAGTTCTCTGGGTAGTTTGGTTTTCTATCTCAGTCCAAAAACTTTAGCTTGATATTACATTAGCAGTACATTAGCTTGAGTTATTCTAAATTACCCATAGGAGCGAAAACATGCAAACTCAGCACAGAAAGACCCCTTGTCCGGATATCGAACTCTTGACCTTCTTGTTGTGAGGTGACCGTGCTCTAGGACTACAGGACTGCATATAGCACATAGTGTGCAGGCAGTGCTCAAAGAAGAAATATACAAATGACATGAAATATACTTTGGACATAATAGCACCAGGTTACAGACTATATTATGTCAATAGAGTGAGGAATTATGCAGATAGTGTAAGCAACATTAAAACTTATGTGCAAAAAAGCAATAAATTGTCTATGAATGTATGCTTGTGTATGTGTTTCAGTTTGAGGTAGTTTAGTTCTGGCTGTTGAGGATACTGTGAGCTACGTTATAATTTAATGGATATTCTTGAAAATTCTTTAACCAAATGATGACATCCTAACATCCAATATTTTGGGCAGTAATCACTGTCTGGTAATATTAATAAGTTTGTTTTGATTATCTTTATTTATCAGTTATGATGTCCTGGTTAGATTAACCAGATTTTCATTTGGTATAATATTTTAAATAAGCTATCATTTTGTTCAATTGTTTGTGAAATTGCACACACATAGATTACACATACACATTATTAAAGCAGAAAACCAACAAGAAACAATAAAGGGATAACTAATGTTTTTCTCCAGTCACTTTAAGAGAAGTCACACAGTGTTTGAAAAGATGCTGTCGGGAGATGGAAGAAAGCTGTAGAAAGTAAACCATCAGTGCAGCTGTCCACCAGCTAGGGCTTTATGGCAGAGACAGAAACCTCCCCTCAGTGCAAGACACATGAAAAAACTCTTTAAGGACTCAAAGATGATGAGAAATAAGATTATCTGATCTGAGGAGACCAAGATAGGATGTTTCAGCCAGAATTAATTCTAACCAATCAGAATTATCTCATCACCTGTCCAATACTGTCCCAACAGTGAAGCATCAAGCTTGGGGGTGTTTTTCAGCAGCAGGGACAGGACAACTGGTTGCACTCGAGGAAAGATGAATGCGGCCAGGTATATACAAGGATATCCTTGATGAAAATCTTCTGCTCATGACCTCAGACTGGACCTTTGTTACATTTCAACAAGACAATGACTCGGCTAAAATAATGAAGGAGTGGCTTCACAACAGCTCCATGACTTTTCTTGAATGGCCAAGCCAGAGCCCTGACTTAAACCCAATTGAGCATCTCTGGAGAGACCAAAAAAAATGGCTCCACCAATGTTTACCCTCTGATTTGATAAAACTGGAGAAGATCTGCAAAGAGGAATGGCAGAGGATCCCCAAATCCAGGTGTGAAATACTTTCCCAAAAACAAAGGGTCTGACTACTTTCTGTAGCCAATATCACACTATGCCAGCTCATTATTGACAGCAAAGCGATCAGTCAACTGTAACTCCATTGTACAATACCTTGCATCTTTCCGTTCCTGATTTCTGCCATTTATAACCAATCTATTGCTCCTGGTCAAATGCCACATACTCCCAAACTCCATGTGACAAAAGAACATTTATCTTGCCACATCATTTAAACATGGTTTTCCATTTTTTACAAACTCACAACAACACAGGTTAAGAAAAACATTATTCACTAGTCTGATCATTGTCAGGACAGTTATCTATGTGCTCTGTATATGCTATGCCATGCCTCGCTACCCAAAAGGAATATTTAAAAAAACCTTTGTTAAGCTAACTAAGGAGGTGTTCAGCAAGACTACAGCTTCTGAGCTACCAATTCATAGTTATTGTATAAATAGATGACATTCTTATTTACTAACGCACCTTCTCTCAGCATGTGTGCACATTATTAAGCCATACCAAGAGCACAAGCTGTTTGTAAAAGCAGAGAAATGTGAATCATATCATGTTTCTGGTGTATCACATCAGATCACAGTTGCCATTGACAAGACCAAGGTGGATACAGTAACTGTGTAACAGTGACTGTTCTTTGTCTAAAACAAAGAGATTCCGGGGTTTTGAAGGTTCTCTTTTTATACATGCAGTATATTAAGTATGTATTATAGCTCTCATCAAAGTTAAGCCTACTAAGATCTATTGGACTGAAGTAGCATTCAATGCATTTTCTATGCTCAATGCCATGTTCACTATGAACTTGGCAAATGCCTTGCATGACCCTCAGACTTTGTTTTTTACCCAGTTTCAGTTTTCTGTAACTTAAAATGTAAAGACAAAATAACCCTTCTCCTGCCTCCCCGCTGAAATTTTGCATTCCTTTGTTATGTCATGGCTAGACATAGCCCAGCTCTTAGTTCTGGTCATACTGGTGTCAAAAAATGCTTACTGGTGGACATGTTGACCTATGCTGTAAAAATTGCATGAAGACCCCTTGGAAAGGCAAGCATCTTCACATCAGTGTCAGCCTCACCATGTGGTATTGCGCACAGTCCGATGGCTAAGCAGGGAAACTGAACCAGGAGGTTGGAAGGTATTTCAGGTCAATGCAGTTATCTACAAGTTGGAACACCCCCTCTTGTATAATTTCTTTTTATGCCTCATTGTTGAAGGTTCCAACTCAAATAATGAACATTATCCCGTGAAGCTCTTTGACTTAGAAGGGACTCCCGCTTACCATTTATTCATTAATTCATTCATGTTCTTACTCGCTTATTCCCTAATCCAGGGTGTACCCCCACTTCTCGCCCTATGTGTGCTGGTATAGGTATCAGCAGACCCTGCTACCTAAGTGCTAAGTGCATGAAATTCTGGACTCCGAGAGAAAGAAGAGTTTTTTGGAAGATCTAGTGTACCTGGTAGGTTATGGACATGATGAGAGACACATCAGCTCTCGTACAACACTTTCATTTGGCACACTCCAAATGCCCAGCTCCACAGCTCATTTAACAAAAAGTGAAATAAAATATTTTTTAAAACAACAGTTAAACTTTTAAGTCAATTAAGTAATTTTGTTTAATAAGCATTTCTACCCTCAGTGTGAAGGGAACTCAGTGGATTGTAACTGAGAAAAGGCATCAGTTTGACAGGGAGCATAAAGATTGGTGTAAGGGGGTCAAATCAGGCTGATGGCCACTAGAGTCTACTTCCGGTACTGTGTAATTGAGCGTGGCCACCTTATATAAAGCCACGCCACCATGACACCACGTGAAGTATTGTTTTCCCAACATACTGAGCATGCTAACAAGCCCTCTCAATTTGGATTACTGGCTTTTGATCTTTGGACTGTCTCTCGTTTACTCTAAGAACACTGATTTGGATTTGTTTGCTACTAGCTCTCTGACTTTGGCTAATAAACTTTGCGATTTAAACCTCTACATTGCGTCTGCATACATGGACCCGGCTAACCCTCGGGCATCACGACATCACAGAATACTTCACCAACAATGGGTCCAGCAGTCATCAGCTCTATGGAGGATTTACTTGCAGCCCTAAACCTCCAAGCCCAAGCGCTGCACAATCTACAGGAACAGGTCACTGCCATGACCCACACCGCTGCGGCGCCTCAAACCGCTCCCCAAGGGAGAACACGCCCATGGCCCTGCTCGACAAATTCGATGGAAACCCCAAGAAATGCCAGGGGTAAATCCAGAATTACCGGATTCTGTTTGAGAACCAACCCCTGGGGTTCCCTACCGAGAGAAGAATATCTGCGTGCTTACTGTCCCTCTTAACGGGCCGCGCTTTGGACTGGGCCGCTGCCGTATGGGAGAATGATCCAGTTCTTCGGCGCCAAGCGACTACTTTTTCTCCCAGACCAGGGAGGTGTTCCAAGGGCCCTGGATGTACCTATAAGACTGTTCCGCCTGAAACAGGGTACCCAATCCGCAGCCAAGTACGCCATTTCTGTCCGAACGCTGGGTGCATAGAGTGGTATGAACAAGGTTGCACTCAAAGCCCTATTCAAAGAAGGACTCAATTCGCTCCTCCAAGCAAAATTTGTGTGCCGGGGCGATTCAGACTCCCATAACGAGTTCATCCAATGAGCGATTCGGACAGACAACTTGATGCGCAATCACTCTGCTGTACCCAAGAAACCCTGAACCGGAGGGCATGTGAAAGAGAACAGTCCTCCATCATGTTACTCGGAAGCCAAACCCATGCAGGTGGGGACCTATAAACTTTTGGACCAGGAAAAACAACGGAGAAGGAGGCTTAACCTATGCAGCTACTGCGAAGAATCTGATCATGAGCTCGCGCATTGTCCGCTCAAACCCCGCAAGCGAGTGAGTACCCACATGTTTTCCCTGCATCATTATTGAGTCTGTCCGTGTCAGTGAGGTTACAGTTTAACGTGGTATCTCGTCCTTTCTCTGCTTTAGTGGACTCGGGATCAGCTATAAACATCATAGATGAGGAAGTGGCACGTAGATTCTGTGTTCCCACCGTCCCGTGTAACCTTGCTATTCACGTAACTTCCATTAACGGGCGACCCATTGGTCCCACTATAAGTAAGAACACGGCACTGCTCTCCATGGAAGTTAATCACATGCACATGGAAAAGATTTCCTTTTATGTAACAGCAGCCCCTAAAACGCCGCTCGTGCTGGTTACACGCACACGATCTGGTAATCTCTTGGAGAAATCTCAGACTGGTCACCGTTCTGTCACACCAACTGTCTGTCACATAAGAAAGTTTACACTAGAGCCTGTCTGAGAAATGAAGATGACACATTAGGTGTGCCCCACTGCTATAGCGATTTAATAGAGGTATTTAGTAAAGAGAGAGCCACGGCTTTACCTCCACACCGCGATGGCGATTGCGGTATTGACCTTCTGCCCAACACAACTCTGCCTAAAAGCTGGGTCTACCCACTATCCCATCCTGAGTGCAAAGCCTTAGATTATTACACCGAGGAAGCAGTGGTTTTCTTTGTGGAAAAAAAGGACGGCGGGCTACCGGGTCAAATCAGGCTGATGGCCACTGGAGAGAGCCATCACCTGAGTACTAGAGTCTACTTCCGGTGCTGGGTAAATGGGCGTGGCCACCCTATATAAGGCCACGCCACCCTGACACCACATGAAGTATTGTTTTCCCAACGTACTGAGCATGCTAACAAACCCTTTCATTTTGGATTACTGGTTTTTGATCTTTGGACTGTCTCTCGTTTACTCTAAGAACACTGATTTGGATTTTTTGCTACTAGCTCTCTGACTTTGGCTAATAAACTTTGCGATTTAAACCTTTACATTGCTTCTGCATACATGGACGCGGCTAACCCTCGGGCGACACCAACGTCACAATTGGACTCATGTAGTCCAATGGATTAGTAGATGGATGAAATTCCTCTTTTTGTATGGTCTGTAGCTGTACACTAAACTGTTTTTGTAAATATAATTTTTAATATTTTTACAGTCTTAAACAAACTGAACAAAATGACTGCTCAACATATAGGTCAGAGTAGGTCATTTTTTAAACTGCAATAGAAAATGTTTAAAAAAATGTTTTAAATCATGAAGGATTTTAAGGAATTTTATAGACAATGGGCATATAATAATAATGTCATTATAAAGGCATAATAAATTATAGAAAAGTATTCATCGACTAAACAAGATCTCTTTATCAGTTTGACCCTGCTAAATTTCACTGTTCGTATCTGTGAACTGAGTCAGCTATCAAAAGAAACAAGAAATTAGTGTATAAGATCAAGTTTCTGTTCTTAATTGGAACCATTTCCTAAAAAGTGGATGTGGCTAGACAATGTTGCTTGGTATCATTTCATCTTTTCCATTCTTCTATCAAGGCTGAAAGAGAAATTGAATTCACATGGGACAAATGGGGTTGAATCTGACTGTATGTATTGGTAAGATCATGACCCCTGTGGGAAATATGTCCTAGAGCTGGGAGGGTAAGCCCCAGTTTTGTTTGAGGTTGCTCCAAAGGATTTTGCACAACCATTATTCTTTTTTACAAAGCAGACTCTGACAGCTATCCTTGACAGCTAAGAAACACAAGGCGAGCTCTCCGGTCATAGCCAAACAGTATAGTGCATATAAACTAGAAATAATACAGATCTAAATTTAATACTAAACGTAAAATATGTGGGATGTTCCCTTTCTGTCATTCATTCTGGTGAGTCATGAAACTATAAATAATACAGATCTAAATTTAATACTAAACGTAAAATATGTTGGAAGTTCCTTTTCTGTCATTCATTCTGGTGAGTCATGACACTAGGGTCACGATCGCCCAAAAAAATTGGACTAGCAGAATATGCATAGCTGGTACCGAACTTGCAGGTAAAAATAGACTAACTACCATTCTTGTTATCGGCCATGCAGCATTTTCAAGAAGCAGCAGCTGCTCTCTACTACGTGTAGAAGAGGTTTGGCCCATGATTCAGGGCAAGCACGTGTTGATCTGTTCAGAAAAAACTGCTTCAGCTGAATACATCAAAGGTCAGGATGGTGTACACTCCTGTCAAATGTCAAATGCCACCATCTCCTGCTGTGGAGTGAGAACAGGGGTCCCTCATGGGCAAGTGGATGCTCTACCAGCAAACGGAAATTATATTCATTCTTGTAAAACGTTAGTGTTTATCTGAACTAAGAATAGAAGATTCCTTACAATGGCATAAGAAATAAACCAACAATATAAGAACAGTTTTAGATTTCACAAAACAAAAAAACAAAAAATACTTCTAATTATTATTTTCATTCATTCATTCATTCATTCATTCATTCATTCATTCATTCATTCATTCATCTTCTTACCCGCTTATTCCCGAA
>JAOTRA010054961.1:0-17730 GCA_026260255.1 Pseudolaguvia tuberculata | reverse complement strand
TATATATATATAAAATTACAATATGGTACAAAACTCCTGCCACCATTATGCTTCCTCTATTATTAAAACACACACACACACACACACACACACACACACAGTAGTATAATAGTTTTTTAGTTAACTTCTGAATTATTGGTTCAGAACAGTAACAGATTAAGTAGTAATCTTTTTAGAACTTTACTAAACAGCATTTACTTTCTACCAGAAATATAAAAAAGGACTCCAGATCTATCATTTAATTTCTAATTATTTCTAACTATTTTATTGTTTATTATAGTGCAATAAACGTTTAGGAACAATAAAATCAGCATAAATAAGTTGGTGGTTGGAATAAATTCCTTCCTGTCAGCGGTCAGCGGTTCGACTGACCTGCAGCTCCGCAGTCAGCACAGCTTCTGTTCTCCGGCAGCTTCAGCAGTTCCAGCAGAGCTTTTTTATTCTTATCACGATTTGCCATATGAGATTCAATGATAAACCGAATTAAAGGACAGAAATATGGTTCCGGAAATCGCTGTCTACGGGTTTATAGTAAGTGTTTCCATTCTGTCATCTTAAATCCGGATCCGATGTAGATTCTCTCACACAGCAGTGAACCGGTAAAGCGCCTCTTCCTGTCGGTTCTCTCTCTCTCTCTCTCTCTCTCTCTCTCTCTCACACACACACACACACACACCAGAACTAAACTAAAATAGAACATGTCTGTCTGTCTAAATTCTTCTTTTCCTTTCGGAGAATTAGCATTTTATTTATTATGCAGAAAAAGCGGAACAGGATATTATCAGCTATATGAAAGCAAAAGTATTGTAATCTATAATCCAGCTATTTACAAGAATATTTATTCAGAGTGAATTACATTGATTTAATTGGGGGTTAAGGGCCTTGTTCAGGGTCTCAGCAGGGACAGCTTGGTGGTAAGCAGTAAGCCATCAGGGGAGTTTGGATGTGTGTAAGGAACTCAGACTGGTAGTAATTGGGCTTTAACTCTAATCTTTTGAGCCATTAGTGCCCACGATGGTGTCCTTTTCCTGAGACAGTCTTTCTGTTCATCCTGAAGATGTTCAGTTGGGAATGCTGGCTCTGTAACCAATACTAAAGTTGCACAATTCCAGAGTCTTCATGAAGCTTAACCTGTTTGTGTACATACTGTATACAAGTAGAAAAAGGTTCGAGTCTGTTCCAGTAACAGCATAGAATAAAAGAACATTCCGTACAGCATGCTTTAAAGTGTTTGGGGAAAACTCATATACAGATATGATGTGCCCACATTCTTTTATTAGAATATAATACTATTACTCCTCGACTAGCTGTTTTCACACTTTTGTCACTTTAGTGTATATTAATATATAAAGGATTTACCAGGGGACTTGAAACAATTTATTATTTAAGATTAATGGTGGAGTAATAAGCAGGGTTAAATAAAACAACAACACAACAAAAATATAAGTAAAATAAAAAGGGATTTATGTTAGATGTAATGAAAAGATTATACTGTACAGCCTTCATTGTGTAAATATAAATCACAAACACTACTAGAAATCATTCTTTCATTCATTCATATTCTTACATGCTTATTCCCTAGTTCGGGGTCATGTGGGTCTGTTGGCACCCATCCCAGCACACATAAGGCAAGAGGTAGAGGTCCACCCTGGACAGGTCGCCTGTCCATCAAGGGACAAACAAACACACACACAAATACAATCTAGAATCACCAATCAACCTGATGTACATGTTTTTGGACTGTGGGAGGAAACCGGAGTACCTGGAGGAAACCCACACAAGCACTGGGAGAACATGCAAACAGAAAGATCCCCAGCCCAGGAATCAAACCCAGGACCTTCTTGTTGTGAGGCGACCATGCTACCAATGCGCTACCACGCCGCCATTAAAATCACCAGATGTTTCATCTACTGTATCTTTCTCCCATGTCACTGTTCTTGATACCTTCATTGCTTTGGTAACAACTGCTAATGCAGAAGCAGTTCAGACTAATACATTTAACGGTGTAATAAACGCTAATAACACATTTAATGACTAGTAATACATAATACATAATCTTCTCCTTTCGGCTGCTCCCGTTAGGGGGCGCCACAGCAGATCACTCTTCTCCACTCTACCCTGTCCTCTACATCTGCCTCTTTCAACCCAACTACCTGCATATCTTCCCTCACCACATCCATAAACCTCCTCTTTGGTCTTCCTCTTTTCCTCCTGCCCGGCACCTCCATCCTCTGCATTCTTCTACCACATACATAAATAATCTTAAACGGTTAAAACATTTTACAGCAAAGAAAGAAAAGTTATGTATGTTCTCCTTTTGGGAACCATGAAATAAGATACATTCTATATTATAAAACGAGAGGAAAAAAGAGATGATTTGAGGCATCGGGTAAATTTTTTCAGACAGTTAACATAGGAACAGATTGCCGAAGTCTTTTAAAGTAAAAAGGAAACTACACATTTATTCTTTGATTTCATCGTGACATTAAATAGTCATATTTGTAAATAATAAAACTAATTAAGGAATGTTAAATTGGATTGAAAAACCAGCTACTTTAATTTAACCCTTAGTGAAGTTAGTGAAGCTACCAGTGGAGCGCATAGAATTCTTTCCAGAACAATTTTTCATCAGTGTTATATACAGTTTTTAGTGGAAATGCGTAAATACAAATTTATTATTTCATAAAACAAACTACATGATAAAAGTACAAAACATTATAGACTTTCCACACGGAATCAGATAAAAAACAAACTCCAAGAGGAAATCAAATAGAAGCACCAGCATAAAACCTCACATTATATTACTGTACAAATGAATGTAATCCAGCTGCCGTTAGTACTTTGGCTCAACACGCTGTGAAGAGATTTAAGGAAAGTTGGAGGCCAGCTGCTGGACAGTGCTTTTGGGTAGATCAAGATGAATGTTATCAAAGTAGTGTAGAAACCTGTGAGGGAAAAAAAACAATACATAAAGCTATGAACATTTACAGCAGCATTCGGCAGACGCTCTTATCCAGAGCGACTTACATTTGATCTCTTTTGTACAACGGCGCAATGGGGGTTTAAGGACCTTGCTCAAGGGTCCACAGTGGTTGCTTGGTGGGGGTAGGAATCGAACCCTGGTCTATTGGGTATATCAGTCAAACACCTTAAACATTAAGCCACCACTTCATCCCAAGAATGGGTGTGTCAGTTCACTTAAAAACAACAAAACAAAAAACACACATTCCAAAACTCATTACACACTCATGCCCCTTTCCCCTACTTACACGTGAATTACCCAAGATTGTGACACATTAAAAATGGCTTCACAAGTGTTCATGACTAAACTTTATGTAAGAATTCATGGCTTCCCATCCATGATCTTTTGAGATGCACTAAACTGTGGGGGGATTTTTTTTTTTTCATAATTAAAGATCTGGACACAAGTACGATAATTTTGAGAAGTGGTGACCTAGGGGTTAATGTATTGGGATGCTAATTAGAAAATCAAGGTTTCATTACCAAGCACCACAACGCTGCCATGGCTGGACCCCCCCACTATAATAGCCATAACCCTCAATGGCTCAATTGGAACTAAAAATGTTTGGCATCTGCTAAATGGCAAAAATGGGATGTTTTTTCATTCTTAATGAGATTAAGAAACCAGTTACTTCTTCATTCTTTATTCTGCAATGCAAAGTAAAGTGATGAGTAGTGTATGAAATGTACCCTCTAATAGTTAGTGAGGAAGTTAATAAATTTCACTATTAGTCGTGCTTTAAAACATTACAATTAGTTCATCGTTAAGGTTTGGCAACGTCATGGACAAAACAGAAACGTTGTACTTGCACAATAACCAGATTAAAATACAGAGACATGCAGACATTAACACAAACACGCGAGCACACACAGACAGAAGGGATTATCTGTGGCAAAGGGACCTAAACTGTCCATAGAAGTGACTTAAGTCGTCTGTCTAAAAATATATTTTTTCCCCTTTAATATAGAACTGCTTGTTTTTATTATTTCTGTTGTATTATTTGGTTACTAAATTTTATAAAGCAGTCAGTGTTGCAAAAGCAATCTACTTTGCAAATGTTACAGTTTGGCATTTGGCAGAAGCTCTTATCCAGAGCGACTTACATTTGATCCATTTTTCTTTAAACAGTTTAGCAATTGTGGGTCAAATCGCCCACAGTGGTTGCTTGGTGGAGGTGGGATTCGAACCCCGGGCTTTCTGGTATTCGTCCAACACCTTAACCACCTGGCTACCACTGCCTATGTGATAGTTTACATATTACAATTTATCATATTAAAATAAAATAATTAACGTAATCAGACGCTTTTTGGCAGCATGTATTAATGTAATTGGTAGACACGGTGCACAGCAAATTCAAACCAGAGAACCAATCAAAAGCGCGGGGAGAACTTGCAAACTCTTCACAGAAAAGCCCCTTGCCCATGAACTTCTTACGATAGCAGAATAAAAAAATTTATTAATTTTTTATTCTGGAATCAGATCGTAAGTCTCAGATTCAGATCAAATCATTAAGTTCGCTAACAGTAACTACCATTTAATTATAATTTTTCCAGTAATTTTAATGAATTTGTTATATTTCTTTTGTACTTAAATTATGTAAAGGCAGCACATGTAACTAGTGTATTAAAATAGTGTATTATTGAATGCATTATAATCAAAATAACCGCAAAGCCATGGCTTATAATTTAATAGAATATAGTTGCAACCCTATTGGTCATTAAATATTATACGTTTCGTTTACTTTTCCATAAATAGCTTAGTTATTTTATTGTCTCAATCTTTGAGACCAAATTATTTGTTAATGTAGTAGTAGCGTTTTATATAAAAATTATTTCCTCGTATTTAAACATCTTAAAGTAAATCTGAGCACATGTAAAGCGATCCAAAAACTGTTACCTGCGTTTGACCTTGCCTCGCTCCTTCAGTCTTTCTGATCTACAAATGGTTCGCAGAGAGGGTAGGAAGTCCACCGTTGCTGCTGCTTTGTTACCCTGTGTGCTGAATGCTTGGCTGGTGAGAACAGTGTTAATCACCTCCCTCCTTGTTTCCAGCACCCTGTAACATATATATCAAAATTAAGTTTTATGTTAGAAATGCTCCATAACAAAGAAGTGTGTTTAAACCAGAAAACAGTAGAGTGGAAAGATTACATGTGGTACTAGTTGTAACTAGTTTTATTAATAAACACAGTGATTGTTCCGGATTAAATTTGACCCCACCATTGTATCCGATTTCATCTGTAGAACACAAAGCACTACGATTTATTATAAAAACACTGTATCCTCACCTGGGGTCAAGTAGTTTGTTGTGAGAGAGACTGAAACTCTGCCTATGTGATGCCACAGGAAGTGTGAGCTCTTCCACGGTCTCTGTCCTTATTGGCTCCTCCAACTCTTGGACTTTATTCCAGGCATCAGTGAGCCTTGCTTTACACTTATAAAAACTTAAAGTACCTAACACAGCCGAGATTTCTTCAGAATCACACTCACTCAAATGATCTCCACACTCCAGACGAACATCATCGGTCATTCCACATTTGATCTCTGCTCCTACCCCGTTGAAGTCTTGCGGCCTGCAGGGTCCATCAGCCCGATGAAGCTCGTAATGCAGAGATGAATCCAGGAATGACATGTGGTCCAAATATTCAGCTAAAGAGCCCAAGCACTGTGACACGGATTGACTCTTTTTCTTTTCAGATTCAGACAACTTAAGTCTTGTCCTCACAGCTTTGGATGCTGGTGGTTCCTGAGCAGCCTCGTCCTGCGCTGGTTTTGTGGCAGGCTTAGGCAGAGATAAAAAGTCATCTTCCGAATCAGAGTCAGACTGAAAAGCATTTTTCTCATCAGTGTGAAGCTGCTTTTTTCGTCTCATCCTGCATGAAACTTTGACAGGGCTCGTGTCATCAGAATGCTCTTCCTGCTCAAATACTCTAGCCAAGAGCCCAGTTTGAGCTTCTGTGTTCGAGGGCAATCGTAGTCTGTTAACATGGTCTGGCAGGGGACGGACAGGTAGAGGGAGCAACACCTCCAGATTTGAGTAAAGCAAATTTACACCTTTTCGTTCAGCTGCGGCGAGAAGATCCAACCTGCTTAACTCCACTGTAGAATATTCACTCTGAAACACAACAGTATTGGACACTTTAAGCTTGTACCAGATTAAGCAAGGAAAATTCTAGACTAGATAAAGTCAGGATAAATTAAAGAAACCTTCAACAAATCTTGCTGAAGACCCAAGAATGACTCAGTGCATCCAAAATGACACGGAGGTACATTAACTGGAGGTATCTCATCAGGGATAGCGGCGCTTTCCACACTGACAGCTTCATTCTTGATGTTACATTCAGATGCTCCTGAGCACAGATAATTAAGGTTTTATAAAAACATGAGTTTGTCACATCACACAGTCTAATTCTACTTTCAGATGATACATGTACTCACCAGTCTGTAAGATGGGTCGTGGCACCTGTTGTCCTCCTCCGCTGCAAGTCCAGAACTGCAGCTGTAGAAGACTCTGCCGGATGTCGCATCGGTTCCAATTCAGCATAAATGACAAATCCTGCGTATCCGTCCTCATGTTTTCCACAATACACAGCAGCTGCAGGTAACTCGTCACATCCACCTGGGACACAATGGAGCCATTAAACACAGAACGGATAATAGGGCTGTGTAAAAATATTACAATACTGCAATTTTTCCACACCAGTATATAGATAGTCTACAATTCCACTTTAACTTTATTAACTTTGTTAATATTCAATTAAAAACCTTCAGCACATGTAAAATGACTTCCTATTCTGTAGAAACTTACACATACATCCACTGACTCAGAAGCAAGCTTTGCAATTTAAGTATTGCACCATATTGTATTGCAATATTTGGTATATGACCCCTTGCCAATACCCAACCCTACAAGATAGGTCTACAACACACAACAACAGTAAGGACACAGGATAACTATACAAGCAATCTTACCAAAGATGGAGCTTTGAAATGGATTTCATCAAAGTAGCCATCAAACATTGCACCGAATAAAGGATCTGAAAAAGAATAATGATTAGCTGTGATTACTATATTTCATCACAACCAATGAAATACTATTCTGGCACTCACCACTGGTGGTTAGGATTATGGGTCTTTTTGTGGTAGTCATAAAGGTTTTAACTGCAGACAGGAATCCTGAATCGTCATCAAATATGACATCAACTTCTTCGAACAAAATGAGAGATGTGGCCGTTTTCTTTCTCTGCTCTTCAGAGGAAGCTTTACTCTCTGGACTCTTACCCTCTGCCGGAGTGACTTTGCCAGGTGTCCTGGGACAGCCTTTTTTTAAACACAAATCACTTTTTAACAAGATTGCCCATAATCTTTATCTATTACTATCAAGACAAGAGACTTTGCATACATCACTTACTTGTTTGAGACTTTTTATATTCATTAGTGTTGCCTTTGCCCGTAGGTCTTGCACTCATTTTGAAGAAACTAGCCAAGGATTTCGGTGCCAGGCTTCCTTTCTTCGATGTAACACCTCGGGGAGATTGTGGTGGTTTCCTGGGTGAGGACACAACTCGTCTAGGAGAGTTCACTTTTCCTGTGAAAAGAAGAGTAAAGTGAGTCTAGGAGTAAATACACATGCATGTAAAAAGGAGCGTGGAGTATGTGGAATCCACTCACTAGGTGAAGAGGCAGGTTTCGATGATAGACTACCGCTGCTGTAACTGTTGAAGTAGGTGGGCTTATATGTGTTGACCCCATGGATGTCCACTTGGTGGGACTGAGTGGCCTCCTTTAACTGAGACAAGATCTGACGACCGCTACGCTGAGAGGAACAATTCACCTCAAACACCTACAGCAGAATCAATATTTAAACAGATTATCTTTATTAAAGCTGTTAGTCAATTAGAATAGTGACTATCAGACATTTGTCTCAGAGTATGTTATCGGAGTTGAGAGGGGTATGGAGTGGGGTAAGTAAGTAACTTGTGAACTAGTAATATATGAATAACTGTGTTTACTTTTGTCTTTTTCTTCTCCTCCTTCTTCTTCTTTCGGATCTCTCTTCTCCACACTACCCTGTCCTCTACCTCTGCCTCTTTCACCCCAACTACCTGCCTATCTTCCATCAACACATCCATAAACCTCCATCCTTAGCATTCTTCTACCAATATACTGCATGTCCTCTGCCCATGTCCAAACCCTCTCAACCTAGTCTCTCTCACCTTGTCTCAAAAACATCCTACATGCCCCGTCCCTCTATGAGAACACACACCTTGAAGCCGAGCTCCTGAGCACAGGCATATACAGCAGCAGTTTTGCCTACTCCAGTTGGGCCTGTGATGAGCAGCGTGTTACAAAGCGTGTCCTCCAAATCCTCCAGCCCTTCATTACTGTCGCCCCCTAACCAGGAATCTACACAGGCACACAGGCAGCCAGTGTTACACAGGCATAAACACATCACACTCATTGAAGTCTCTAGAATGACAATATTATTTACCGTTACTATCATCGTCATGTGTTTTCTCCTGCTGCTTTCTTTTTTCTTCACGATCAGCCCTGAATTTCCATTCCTTCAACCAGCTAAACAATAAATATACATCATAGTTGGGAAGTTTATTTATAAAGCATCAAAGACAGGGGTAAATCAATGTGCTTTACAGAATATGAATTTAAAAAAATTACAAAAGTAAAAACAGTTTGATAGACGAGTCTCTGCAAGAGTGAAAGGAAAAATTTATAGGACTATAGTGAGACCTGCAATGTTGTACGGTTTAGATACAGTGGCTTTGTCAAAAAGACAGGAGGAGGAACTGAAGGTGGCAGAGTTGAAGATGCTGAGATTTTCATTGGGTGTGACAAGGATAAACAGGATTAGAAATGGGTTTATTAGAGGGACGGGGCATGTAGTTTTGGAGACAAGGTGAGAGAGACTAGGTTGAGAGAGTTTGGACATGTGCAGAGGAGGGACATGCAGTATATTGGTAGAATAATGTAGAGGATGGAGATGTTGGGCAGGAGGAAGAGAGCAAGACCAAGGAGGAGGTTTATGGATGTGTTGATGGAAGATAGGCAGGTAGTTGGGGTGAAAGAGGCAGAGGTAGAGGACAGGGTAGTGTGGAGAAGAGAGATCCGAAAGAAGAAGGAGGAGAAGAAAAAGACAAAAGTAAACTCAGTTATTCATATATTACTAAATAAAAGTAAAAATTATTCAAATATTGATTTAAAAAGAGAAAAAAAAATGAAGAATGTATAAAAATAATTAGTCAGATACTATACACACCAGTGCAACTTTCTAACGGAGGCTGTGTTTCCAATGACATCACTAGATTGCTGCGGCTGGTATTTCTCGGTCCATGGCACATCCTCAGTAACAAAATCTGGAAAAACGATAAACAATATAATCATAACGAGTATGATTAGTAACACATGAAGTGAATAAAATATAACAACATGTGTCGGCTTTAAAAACAACTAAAACAAAAAGGTGCAGGAGAGGGTTTGAGTAGTTGGGGTTAATAGTCCAGAGCAACTGAGTGTGAAAAGGAGAAAGGAGGTGAAGAAGAGAGTGCAGGCTGGTTAGAATGGGTAAAGACCATGTTAGGAGAATCAAGACATGTAGAAGACAGTAGCGAGAAAAGCTGTACTGTTTAGGATATAGTAACACTAAGGAAGAGACAGGAGCTGAAGATGTTGAGTTTTTTGGGGGGAAGGGGGGTGAGCTTGAACAAAATTAGGAATGATCTCATCTTAGAAGTCATAGCAGGCAGATTGAGATGGTTTGGATGTGTGCAGAGGAGGTATGGTGAAAATATTGCTAGGAGGATAATATTTCCTCTTTACCTTTGGCACATGATTCTGGAGGTGGAGAATCTACTATAATAATAGAGTCCCTTTGCTTCTTCTCATCTCTGGGTTTGGACTCTGATTGCTTATTTCTCTGTGATCGTCTCCTTTGGTCCGAGTTATGTGTCACGGAATCAGTGGCCTCTGGTGTTTCTCCGCTTGCAGAATCTGGGCTGTCCAAAATTACTACGGTCTTCTCCCTATGAGTAGACTTCTGTTTCTTAGCGACTTTGCTCACTCGATCTCCTTCATCTACACGCTTTCGCTTTCCTCCAGTAGACTTGGTCAAGATTACAGGAGCGGCTTCACACCCACTTTCAGCTTCTAAGGAAAAGGAATAAATCATTTTAAGAATACAATATAAATAATATATTACCTCTAAAAAAGCTTAATCGTCATTATCATTTAATATTAAAGTTCAGAGCAATAATACATTCATACCAGCAACAGCCAGCTGTAAAAAATCTGTGTGTCGCTTTAGGAATCGGGTAAAAAATCTCTTAACAGGGAACGACGGATTGGATATGCTAATTTCCTCCACCAATCGATCTCTGACGAGCTCGGGAAAATTTTCTCGCCTCCCAGAAACCTGAAAAGATTTAAAAAAGGAATGAAACAAAAATGTATTTTTATCTACACTATACACTTTATTTAGATCATAGCTTTCCATTTATTCATTCATCTTCTTTCCCGCTTATTCCCTAGTTTGGGGTCACTGGGGTCCGCTAGAGCCTATTCCAGCTCACATAGGGTGAGAGGCAGCGGTACACGCTGGACAGTTTGCCAGTCCATCGCAGGGCACACAAAGACGAACAACCACTCACACACACACACACACACACACACACACACACACACACACACGCACATTCACTCCTATGAGCAATTTAGAATCACCAATCAGCCTAACATACATATTTTTGGATGGTAGAAGAGAACCGGAGTACCATGAGGAAACCCACGCAAGCTCATGGAGAACATGCAAACTCTGCACAGAAAGATCCCCAACCCGGGAATCGATCCCACAGGCATTCACAGAGAACCTACCTCAATTCGGCAGTTTCTCCGAGTAGGTACAGTAAAGTTGCCTGCATGGCCCTTCAATAACACAACTGGCGCAGATGGCATATTATAATCTTCCTTTAGGCAACTCAAAAATGGATTTTCAGGCCAGGGAAGAGTCCATATACAGCAATCTGCAAACAGCAAAGACAAATCAATAATTAATATCTAATAACAGTTGATAATTAGATACATTGAACAGGAATATTCATTCACCTCTAAGTTTCTGCTGCACATGAACCACAGACTGGAATGAAGTACAGGCCTGAGCGTACGCCTCTCTGCTAGCTGCCATCTTAGCAATCTGCTTCTTCAAAGTCTCGGGTAGGCCACTTTTTAAAAACTCCCTCTTTGCCTGGAAATGCTCATCATCTTGAGAGTTTTCTGAACCCTCACGACTGTAAGAAGAATTTTTAACAGCTATGTAGAAGAAATGGCTATAATATTTGTTAGATATAAAAGTATACCTGCTGTCATCAAGTAAAGAGATGATTGTTGAAGGTCTCTGGCATTTTCTATCCAAAACAGATTTGGAAGCTAAATTCCAAAAAGCATTGGGAATTAAAACGAGTCATTACCATGTATGAGACATTGCTACTGCATTGTAGTTGCATGTTACCTAGTGCATTCTTCATGGATTTAGTCTGGGGAGTGTTTTTGCCTAAAACCTCATTTAGACTGCGAAGTTTCTTCCGATTGGTGCCACTTTGAGTTGCAGGGTTGCTCAAAACATCGTCCAAGAACACAACGGAATCCTAAAATCAAACCAGGTTTTAAATAAATACATTTATATTTACATTATATAGGCAGACGCTTTTATCCAGAGTGACTTCCTTTTTTATCGCTTTCTTTGTACATCTGAGCAATTGGGGCCTAAGGGTCTTGCTCAAGGACCCACAGTGGTTGCTTGGCAGAGATGGGAATTGAACTCAGGTCTTTCTGGTATCAGTCCAATGCTTTAACCAATAAGCTACCCCTTCCCTTTAAATAAAAAACCCACTTGTACTCACAGAACATTTACAGGCAAGAGAAAGCTTATAACTCACTGGTTTAGGAGAATGTTTAACATAATGAATAACCAACCCTAAATTTAAGACAATTTCACACTTCACTTAGTTCCTAACTTTAGTAGTAGTGAAGAGGAATTCTATGTCAGTAAGTAACAATTTATCCTGTTTAAATGTCTGTTTCTGGCAACATGGTTTATAATATCAAGAGGGTTTGATGAGTCTGTAAAACTTATCAGTGATAAGATCATTTGCTTTACCAACCGATAGACACAACCCAATTCCACTGTTTTTGACAACTCTACGATCCAGTTTTATACAGCTTATAACCCATGTTGACCTCATATCATCCAACAAATAGATTAAGAAACATTTGTTAATTTGTAGCACTAAATATGGCAACATAATATTACGCTGTACAATTCTTTCTGTACAAAACAGATGAATCTCCAATCAAAGCCAGTCACTGTGTGCAGTTAATTAGTATGATGACATTAACCATAGCAACAAGGTCAACCTCTCCTTTTACTTTTATTTATTTCTTAATATGTTTGTCCCAGCAGCTTTGAGAATAGTTTTTAAGAGGGAAAAAATACAGACTATAAGGCGCACGTAAAAATTCCGTTAATTTTCTCAAAATAAATCGACAGTGCGCCTTATCATCCAGTGCACCTTATGTATTAATTCTGGTTGTGTTTCCTGACCTTGAACCAATTTTATATGGTACAAAAAGTCCAACTGGTCCAGTCCCGCTAGTCCAGTCCAACTGGTCCAGTCCCGGGACCAGTCCTGGTCTAGTCCAACTGGTTCAGTCCCAGGATCAGTATGTATGCGGTGCAAAAGTCTGGCATCTTGATCGATGTTTCTTCTGGGACGTGCACTTCTTTTAAAAAATCCCCTTTACACCATTGCTTAATGTGCCTTATAATCCAGTGCACCTTGTGCATGAAAAAAAATCATTCATATAACCCTGTATGATCTAGAGCGCATTATAGTCCCAAAAATACGGGTAGTTTAAAAAATACTTTTATGGCTGTTTAAGAGAACTGCTATTGGAAAAATAAATGTTTTGTGAATACACACCCTGAATAAGAGTTTCCACAAACATACCTCATCCTCACAGTAATTTATTTGGATGGATTCTTTGCTTCTCGAAGAGCGTCGCACAGCGGACTTCTCTTCTGCAGGATTCGGTTTACTTTTGTGCATTGCTTTGGCTTTTTGTACCAACTTTTTAGCCTGTTTTCTTTTCTTCAGTGAATTTGATTCCTAATTGAATTAAAAAAAACCCCCAATTAATCATTATAATGTATACAATTATTACTATCAACTTAACTAGAGCCCTAACACTTATTTCTTCTTTATGATAGTGTATCAATTTTCTAGCCCTAAATGATGTTTTAAACAGATTCACGTTTATTCATTCAACTTCTTACCCGCTTATTCCCTAATTCGGGGTCATGGGGATCTGCTGGCACCTAGCCCAGTGCACATAGGGTGAGAGGCGGGGGTACACCCTGGACGGGTTGCCAGTCCATCTCAGGGCAACACAACCATTCAAACAACAGTTCAAACACACATTTATGCCTATGGACAATTTAGAATCACCAATCGACCTAATCTGCATGTTTTTGGATTGTGGGAGGAAACCCACGCAAACGCGAGGAGAACATAAAAACTCCACACAGAAAGATCCCCAGCCCGGAAATCGAAACCGGGACCTTCTTGTTATAAGGTGACCGTGCTAACCACTACGCCGCCCTGATTAATGTTTACATTAATATATTTACATTTAATATATAAGTATTGCAATACATTATAATATACACCAATATATCATTATTCCGAGGTCCAAATATGTTTACATTAATATATTTACATTTAATATATAAGTATTGCAATACATCATAATATGCACTATAATATCATTATTCCGAGGTCCAAATATGCAGCTCTAATTTAAAACACCTTACCAGAACCGGAACAGGTCTTAATTTTTCTGATTTGGTAACAGAAGGAGAGACCCTGGTGAATCTCATTCTGACCGATAAAAACAGAATAAAAAATACATTGTTAACCTTCATATTCTTCAGAAATATATAAAAATATCAATCAAACAGGAAGACTACCCATGTACCTAATGGGGCTTCCTTGTATGCTGACTGGAGAGAGCATTTCCGCTCTATAAACACTCTTTTTATATCTGCAAGTCTTTGGTGTGGAAGCTTTAGTGACATCATCATGGTTGCATGCTGAAGATGTCTCAGCCTTGTTGCTACCTTTTGTCTTGCGGGAAGACAGATTTCCTTCAGGCTCAATAACTGCCTGTCTGCGACCTCTGTTAGACCTTCTGAGATCTTTGACAGGTTTCTCTGCAAATTCATCTATTTCAGTCTTCTTTTCTGCTTCCAGCGATGTTGGATGTTCATTTTGCTCCTGCACAATCGTTTTTTCCCCAGATTGCTCTATCTGTCCTTTCTTTACAGACTTTTTCCTTTTTACCTTTCCTCCATCTTCAGCCTTTTGTTGCTCTGTATCTTGTTCCGGCATGGTTGCTTCAGGATTTGTCTTCTCTGTATTCCTTTCGGGCTGCTGTGTTTCGGATTCGTTTTCTTCATCTGGCTTTGATTTGCTTAACATTTTGCCGGCTTTACCTTTAGATCCATCCGGTCCAGGCTGCTTGAAGGCTTTCATAAACTGTTTCCTTTCTTCTTGGGTGCATTTAGGAGTGGAGCTGGATTCCACCACAGCAATTTCCAAATCATCCTCAAGAAGTACAACGTTCGATTTCCTTTTACGATCTGGTAGAATGTCTGTATTTGCCTGTGGGGTATTAGAAGACTTTTTGCCATCCTGCAACTTTTTATTCCTAGTAAAAATTGAAGCCACTTTTACCTGAGCGCTCCTGACCAACTCATGATCAGTAGAGATCGGATGCACTTCAGCTTGGACCGTGAGGGTTCTCGGCAACTCTGCAGCTAGCGGTTCACTGACATCTGTGTACAACTTGAATTCAGAGCTTTTTGCATCACAGGTGTCTGAATCAGCAGCCAGATCGTCCTTGTTTTCCACTTGACTCTGTAAAAATTCTTCAAAGGACACAGTAACGGTACTGCAGTTTAACACTGACGATTCGTCCACGTTGATCTCCATACTGGCGTCATGTAGCGACTGATCCTGCTCGCTTTTACATATTTCCTTCTGGCTAATGCTAATGTTTCTCTTTCTCCTCATTGCAGATCTTTTACTTCTACACTTGTCTTCTTGAGATGACGAATTTTCAGTAATCAAATGATCATCCGTCTGGGGAGATAAATGTTTACGCTTAGAATTTTGCACGTCATCTTCAGCATTCTGTCTCTCTTTATTCCTACAGATCCCATCGTTTTGTGGCAACAACCGACTGCCTTCTTCCTTCAATGATTCATCTGGCCTTTCTAAAATTTCGGTAGGCACGTCCTGTTCCTTTTTCTTCTCCTCATCCTCCTCCTGTAGCGCGTTTGGTTTGTCCTTTACTTTCCTAATCCGTTTTTGCCTTGGTGCTGCTCTACTCACCTTAGGAGAGACTTCTTCACAGGCAGATGACTGGAGGTCTTTGGAAGAGGTTGTCTTTTCCTGAGTGGTTGGAGGTTTACGAAAATAGTCCAAGATGTTGTTTGATCGAGGAGGGGAGAAAGGCTTGTCTACAGGCTTGGGTAGAGGCAGGAAATAGTTTGTGATGGTCTTTGCTGGTGGTGGATCATCATCTTTTCTCATCTTCTTGCAGGGCTAAATTAAGACAATTGAATGATGTACATAAAACAGCTTATTTTTTGTTTCTGGAATTCATTCACTCATCATCTTACTTGCTTGTTTCCTAACTCAGGGTCACGGGGTCTGCTGGAGCCTATCCCAGCACACTCTTATGGGCATCTTTGACTCACCAATCAACTTAATGCACATGATTTTGGATTGTGGGAGGAAACCGGAGAACCCTGAGGACACACATGCAAGCATGGGGAGAACATGCAAACTCTACATAGAAAGATACTCAGCCTGGGAGTCGAACCCAGGACCTTCTTGCTGTGAGGCGAACGTGTTACCCCCTACACCACTCCTGTTTCTGGAATTCATTCATTCAACTTCTTACCCGCTTATTTCCTAATTCGAGGTCACAGGGGTCTGCTGGAGCCTATCCCAGCACACATTGGGTGAGAGGCACATAGGGCAGGGGTACACAATGATTATATTTAAAAAGTAAAATGACAAACCTGGGTAGCCTCAAAATCCTCAAGGCCAGCTGTCATGGCAACAAGGCCAGCCATTTCTAAGGTATGTCCAAATTAGAGATCTAAACATGATACAATGATAAGGAAAGGGGTCATCATCAAACATTCATTAACCTTGCCACTACAGGAATGTCTGTAATGTTGACACTTAATAATTACGTTAACCATAATCAGGTGTATTGTACTGTATAGTGAGATATAAATGAAAATAAACACTTACCAGAGTTTTTCCTTAATACTGAAACCTGGATGAAGCATTGTCCACGTCTCCAAAAGGTGCAGGTGAAATTAGCACAAAAACATATCCTTAAATTGTGTTGCTAATATAATAAAAATGAACATTAATAGTCAAAGCTAAATACACATGCTTATGGCACTGACTAGCCAACTATTCCTCAATAACAATGACTTCCATGCTACAGTCTTATCGTAAAACACATGACACACATGTAATACACTGTAATAAAATAACAATAATACACACTTTCTCAAGTGGAAATATAAATAATCGAAATAAATTAATATTTAATCCGGACGGAAATTATATTTACTGTAAAATACAAAACTAAACTCGCTCCTTTTCCCGCAAATGGCGCCAAACAAAACGGAAAGCTATCCCCGCGCCGGATTCACCAATCACAGCTTGCAACGTCATATACCTCAAGGCGGAAGTAGGGGTCTCTTCATTACTGCGTAAATGTACACACGAGTAGCATTAAAACAAACAAACATTTCTTCTTCTACTTCTTTAACTTCGTTAAATAATAATAATAATAATAATAATAATAATAATAACAACAACAACAACGTATATTATCATATTAACCTACAACAGTAATAATAATAAGAAAAAAAAATAGAATATTAAGAATATATAGATATACGTATATATCCACTATACTAATATGCCAAACAATTAAAAGTAGTATAGTTTATACTGTATAATAGTATAACTAAAATAGTGTACGAAATATGATTATTATTAATGTTATGATGCGTCCAAGTGTTTTATTCTTTTGTAAAACGCTTCATGTTGGTGCTTTTATTTTAAAAAAGAACGTTATTGGCGGCCATGATTACTGTAACGTTACGGCGCTATTGAGTGTTTTTACTTTGTGTGTCCAGTCTGTATTTATCCAGTTCCGCAAACGGGAGTAGAAACAACGGACCAAACTGGTAAGAAAAGACGGTTTAATTACAATTAATAATAATATCTATTTAATAACTAGCGCAATTTTGAAGGCGACGTAGATTTTTTGTGTCTGTTCTTTTATTTTGGCAGAGGGTGATATCAATCTCAGCTAGCATGCTGGATTTGCATAGGGTGATGCTGCTGCTTAGCTTTTTTTAAGCCTCTTCTCAAACCATTAGTCGAAATTGAATATAAATTACAATAAATAATAAAAGTATCCACTATATTATTAATTAATAGCAGATAATTAATAGCAGATATTTAATAGCGACTAGTCTAAATCATCTGCTGCTTTCCGGGTCTGTAACACTTGGAAACCTTTGGTGTTACTCTTACATATATA
>JAOTRA010054957.1:0-17733 GCA_026260255.1 Pseudolaguvia tuberculata | reverse complement strand
TCCTCCATCTCACAACCTACTTGTGGAGCATAAGCACTGATGATATTTATCATCACACCCACAACTTCCAGCCTCACATTCATCACCCTATCAGAAGCTCTCTTCACCTCCACCACACTCTCAATGTATTCCTTCTTCAGGATTAAACCAACACCATTTCTCCACACGCTTATAATTAAGGCCAAAAAGTTAAATCTTGGTCTCATCAAACCAGAGAATCTTATTTCTCACCATCTTGGAGTCCTTCAAATGTTTTTTTCATGAATCTTGCACTTAGGAGAGGCTTGCAGCTTGCACCTGGTGGAGGGCTGCAGTTATGGTTGACTTTCTACAACTTTCTCCCATCTCCCGACTGCATCTCTTTAGCTCAACCACAGTGATCTTTAGCTTCTTCTTTACCTCTTTTATCAAGGCTCTTCTTCCATGATAGCCCATCTCTAGGAAGGGTTCTGGTTGTCCCAAAAGTTTTCTATTTAATGATTATTTAGGCCACTGTGGTCTTAGGAACTTTGAGTGCAGCAGAACTTTTTGTAACCATAGCCAGATCTGTGCCTTGCCACAATTCTGTCTCTAAGCTCTTCAGGCAGTTCCTTTGACTTCATGATTCTCATATGCTCTGAAATGCACTATGAGCTGTAAAGTCTTAAATAGACTGTGGTAAATTTTGTAGGGTCTTGGAGAGTTTAAATATGAAAATAAAAGATATTATTGTTATAACTAAGGTAGCACTAAAATTAGGGAATTAGGAAAAGTAAGCAAAAGCATGTGCCACCGACATATTCAATATAACCATCTTAGAGGTATTGATTTGCATTTAACCGAGTATAACCAAGTAGCATGTAGGATATAATCTACCTATACTCACTTTATATAGCCAGTATGTAGTCACTATTAACCTAATAATTTGTATATAGAACTAATATGCACGTAGAAAACACTAACAAACACACATACTAGAATAAAATGACTCAGGACACAATGACCCAAACCCAGTGCTTCTCAGGGAGAAAGTTTTATTTATTTTATTCATTGTCATACCACTCATACACGGGAGGTTGAGAGGGACCAGCTTCAGTGGCGACGGGAGATGTGGGGGTGTAATCTGGAGTTCCAGTGGGAGATTGATGGGAAGCAGACACAGATGGGATAAAATGAAAAGGGGGAATGAAGGACTCCCGAACAAAGGGACGGCGCCAGACTGAGTTGGATCTGTCTGTGTTGCAACATCTCGCGTCTCTGAGATGAACCTTATTTGGGTACAGCGATAGTTGGGGTCAGAGACAGCGTAGAAACGCTCCAGAAAACGAGCAAGCTCAAAGCTAAGACCTGTCAGCTGGAAATGCTGATAATGACGAATGAGGCCTGAACGAGACCATCGGTAGGGACGAGCTGGAAAATCAAGAGAAAAATAAAGATTAAACCATGGGTAAAGACAGAGTAAAATGCAAAAGAACTTGTTGAACTGTCTCAGGGGAAGGATACTGACTATGGGTCATGGTGTGATAACATAAGCATGAAATATTAAACTGAGGTAACACATACTAACACGCTAGGGTAATAGTTTAAGAAAAATACATTATTGCATGAAGTATAAATGCATTAAGCAGAAATATATAGCCTGCACAATTTCACGTTTCATCATTTAAGCACTAATCTTAGCATAAAAATAGAAAAAGAGTGAAAAACTTACACATTCTGGACTGGAAGAAAATATCTTGAAGAAGTTGTCAGTTGGATGGTTGATAGCTGAAGTGTGCTGAGTGAGCAGGAGAGGGACTTTTAATAATGGCAGTTTTTTAAAAAAAAATAGAATGAGCTTGGGTTGGTTTTATTAGGAAATTCCAGGGTCATTTAATATTAAATAAATTATTGATTTGTGTTTTAATGGGAACCGATTGGGGAGGCGTGATAAGGGGTGTCACCAAAATATTGTGATTTGAGTTTGGGAACTATTGGGAAATTTCCAAAGAGGGGAGTGATTAAAAAATAGTAATGTGTGATATATTTGGAAATTAAAATACTGAGTCATGAATATTGAATTATAAGGGCTATTTAAGAAGGGGATTTTTAGCAGGATAGTCAGTCGACTCGCATCAGGGTTGGTGCTTTGGTGCGACTAGGCTCTGGCTCTCGCTCATGCGCATGATCTGACAAGCTACGAGGCTTTTTGATTTCTTACTGCTGAAGTCTTTGATGATTTTTGCTGGGACTCAACTTGCTGCAAATAAAGATGTTTTTGCTCCTTCTCACTTCTGCCTGAGATTTCAATTTATTAAGTGTTGTTTATGTGAAGAAGACCTTGTTCAAGTGTTGCCTCAAGGTAGGGGCCCCTGAGTTCCGACAAGACATGTCTGTGTCTTTCCAGTCAGTCCTGCAGAGTTCAGCTCTAACTTGGCTCAACACACATAGACCAAATAATCAAGATCTTTGTAGGTATTCTTGAAACTTGTTTCTTGTTACTTCTGTAGGTGTGTTTCATTAGGGTTGAAATTAAACTCTGCAGGACACCGGCCCTTAAGGACAGAGTTTTGGCCCTTAAACTACATCGTGAAGCCTAAGGAACTCACCAGACAGGTAAGGGATAAAGTTGTACAGAAGCTTGTTAAGTATGTTAAGAAGATCTTCACACTTAACATACCATCTCCACTGTGAAACGTAGAGAAAATTTCTATATCAGGGACAGGGAAGCTGGTCAGACTTGACAGGAATATAGAATGAGCACTCATTACATACCAAGCATTTCATTGTCCATGTTGTATGCTCATGTATTTTCTTGACTTTTGTCTGTTCTCGGATTACGCCTCTCGTCTACCCCTCTGGATTGTTTGCTCACAGACATTGTCATTACGGACTTTGTGCTAAGTTGCACCTGTTGTCTATATGTTATATTGAGAATACTATTGACTGTTTTCTACCATACTATCTGCAAGTTTAAAATCATTGTGTAATTTAATTTCAATTCAGTTTTATTACAATTGTCATTGCCTCAAAGCAAAGAATGATAATTCTGACAGTTTATCGCTGATAAGCAAGCCAGGGGCGACGGTGGAAAGGAAAACCTCCTTAGAGTGGGATTAGGAAGAAACCTTGAGAGGAATCAGACTCAACAGGGAACCCCTCGTATGAGTGTGTGTGTGTGTGTATAAGCAGTTATGGATGGCTTGAGATGGGGTGACATCCATAGTCATTGTGGAAATGTGATGAAGCCGATATATGATGTTCCAGATCCAGCACAGCGGGGTGGCAAGTACACCTTCGAGAGAAAAGAAAAGAATGTGGACAGCATCCAAACATATCAGATCACCATAATACCCAATATCTATAAGTTCCTACAATCTGCTCATTTGTCTAAAAAGAAGTAACAAAGAAGTTCCTGATTAAATAAATGTGTCTTTAGTCTAGACTTAAATACTGTGACCAGGCCTGATTCTCGAACCTAAACTTTTAGACTGTTCCATAACTTTGTGGCATTATATGAAAATGCTCTGCCCCCTGTTGTAAATTTAATAAACACATTGCTGAACTATGTATCTGTCTGTGCTTCAGTTGTCACAAACATACAGCCAGAACTACAATGAAAGAACATTCATGTGTCAAGTCCAGACCGAAATCCAATCTGGCTGCACTTGAACGCTTTGAATTTTGTCAAGAAGAATGGGCGAACATTACATTGTCTATGTGCAAAAATGGTACAGTCAACCCCTTAAGACTTGCAGCTATAATTACAACGAAAGGTGGCTCTACAAAGTATAAACATGCATGATCCAAAGGTATCAGCTGTGGCTTCTATGGCTCTACTAATGTGTATGGCTTTGTCGTGTTTGGGAGCTGCTCCACTTTTTAATGCAATGTCTTTTAACGGGACAGCATTCAACATTTGTGAATCTTTCCCTCTAGACACTCCAAAACACACTGAAAAAAAGATTTAATTTTTACACCAGTGAATTGTCACTCTTAATGTAGACTTATTTAACACATGATTCAGACTGTGCGAAGCAGCATTATTATAGCAGTTTGATGCTCTGGTTCATAAATAGGTAGGCAATGCAAAATTGTCTATTTACCTATTTTTCTCCCACTCTCTCTCTCTCTCTTTCTCTCTCTCTCTCTTTCTCTATCATTTGTTTTTAATAGCCATACGGCAGCAAAGCTATGTCTATTATCTATTGACTAGAAAGTTTTATATTGTATATCTGATAATAAAGCTGTCTGGTAGCTAAAGACAGGTCATGTTGAGGCACAGACAGTCCAAAGATCAGTAGTATTGCAATGCAGATTTGATAAAACACTAAAAGCCTTTGTGCACACAAGCATCAGAAGCAGAGCCACTTTGTCAGGCATGGCAGATTTATCAGTACTTCTTTTGTAAGGCTATTTCCTGACCCTGCTTTGCCTGTGGCCCACCAAGTTTACTCAGCTAACTTGAACAATTGCTTTATTTTAGTCCCAAAAAGCAGGGTGAAACTTATTAAGAGATTTGTTCTATAACAAAGTCAGAGCATTTGTGTATGAGTGATCTATGATCTATTAAGGCAGCAGTCTTTACAGAAATATAATTTAACAAAAGCTGTCATTCATTCTTATTGTACTGCATGTGGGACAATATTTAATGATGGGCCATTCAATAGTTAATGAACTTCCTGCATGCCCTATAGCTTCTATCTCCATAGCAACTCCTGACCACTGAAAAGCTGCTGAAGCAGTAGATGAGAAGGACTAAAACAAAATAAAATATGAGTTAAAAAATAAAAAATCCAAATGACAGAAGCTTTTCAAAGACAGCATATGTATGTGATGTCATGGTAGAAATAGTTTTATTCATTTGGGGACACGGACTCAAATGTTATATGACCTAGAGCCAGAAAACGTAAATTTTAGTTTTTGCTGCTGTAGAACCCCCTTTAGCCAGTTGAGGGTTTTTTTGTGGAAAAAACCTATTATAGTAAACAAGTGGTGGAGTTTCAGATTTATATTTCTAACAATAAAAAATGTTTTGCAATTTAGATCTTCTTCCAGATATCCACTATATAGATATTTTTTCCATGTATTGCCACATCCTTTATGAAACTTTTAATGGGGTTTGATGTCTTAAAATATATTTTTATTTAAATGCATTAATAAATATTTATTTCCTTCGGCTGCTCCCGTTAGGGTTTGCCACAGCGGATCTGGCTGGGTTTTTATGGGCAATCCGCCTAATGTGCATGTTTTTGGACTGTGGGAAGAAAGCTGAGTACCCGGTAGAACCCCATGCAAATTTTGTGTATATATTTTACATATTTATTTTAATGATGCCAATATACTGTACCGGTGTCTGACTTACATTGTTTTTATGCAAAGCTGTTATTCAATTCAATTTTATTTGTGTAGCACTTTTTACAATAGTCATTGCCTCAAAGCAGCTTACAGAATGAATGAAAAATAGATAAATAATGAGTTTGTCCCTGATGAGCAAGCCAACTCCCAAGAGTGGGATTAGGAAGAAACCTTGAGAGGAACCAGACTCAACAAGGAACCCATCCTCATTTAAGTTGAACGAAAATTAATGTATAAGTGGGTATGTGTGAATGAAAACAGTTCTAGTGGCTGGAAATGGGGTGACGTCCAAAGTCATCACGCGAATGTGATGACCAAGCCGATACATGACGCTCCCGATCCAACGTGGTGGGCCGGCACATATACCTTGACAGAAGGGGGGGGGGTGGAGAAAAATGATTATATATTGTATAAATGGTATAGAGGTTATAAGATACTAATAGAGTTTAGTACAGGAAAGGACTCCGGCCAAACTAAATAGCACAGCCTAACTAAAAGGAGAACCAGAGGGAGGCACAGACATGAGGGATCTCTGATATGAAAGGCAACCAGATCATGACCGAAAACAACTGAGTGATCGGTGAGAGTGTGGAGGACAGCATCAAATCACCATTATACTCAATATCTATGAGTCCCATCGGTCTGCTCCTTTATCTAAAGGACTAACACTGAAATGACTAACTAAATAAATGGGTCTTTAATCTAGACTTAATTATTGAGACTGTGCCTGATTCTCGGACATAAACTGGTAGACTGTTCCATAATTTTGGGCCATTATATGAAAACGCTTTGCCCCTGCTGCTACTTTATTCACTGACAAACAGCTTACATCCTTTAAACAAAGTGGGTGTGGCTAAGGTATTGAGGTGTGAGACCATTTAGCACTTTATATGTTAAAAGTAGTATTTTAAAATCAATACAGAATCTCACCGGGAGCCAATGCAGCATGTATAGAACAGGGATGATATTTTCGAATCTCTTGGTCCTAGTAAGGACTCTTTCTCCTGCATTCTGAACTAACTGACGTTTAAGCCTGGACATGTTTGAAGTTTGAAGTCCAGCCTGGACATGATGAAGGCATGGACTAGTTTTTCTGCATCATTTAGAAACAGAATATTCCTAAGTTTAGTGATATTCCTAAGGTGAAAGAATGCTATTTTAGTAATATTATTGATATGGTCATTAAATGAAAGATTGGAATCTAAGATCACACCCATGTCTTTGACTGTTGCACTTGATGCAAGAGACAGACCGTCTAATGTTAAAGTGTGTTCAGAACTTATCTCTGGCTACCCGCGGCCCCAGTAAAAGAACCTCTGTTTTATTCTGGATTTAGCAGCAGGAAGTTGCTTAACATCCAGTTTCTAATGTCATTAATACATAATTCGTTTTTATCTTACTGACGTGTCTGGTCAAGCTGAAATGTACAGCTGTATGTCATCAGCGTAACAGTGGAACTTCACATCATGTTTATGGATCAAGTTCCAGAGTGGGAGCATATATAATGAAAAAAGTAGTGGACCAAGCACAGAGCCCTGGGGAACCCCATACTTAAGGCATAAGCACGTCGAGTGGTCACCATTTAAATCTACAAACTGATAGCGGTCTGTTAAATAGGACCTGAGCCAGGCAAGGGCCGTCCCCTTTATACTCACTACCTTTTCTAGTCTATTTAAGAGAATGTTATGATCTATGGTGTCGAAAGCTGCACTAAGGAAAAAAACTAGGAGAGACTCAGAACTGATTAGAGGCCAATAGAAGATCATTTAGTACCTTGACAAGTGCCGTCTCTGTGCTGTGACAAGGCCTAAATCTTGATTGATAAAATTTATGAATGTTATTTTGGTGTAGATACGAACATTATGTATTTTTAAAGAATTTTACATAAATGTAATAAGCCAAGTTCCTGCCAAGCGCCGGGAGAGGGTGCCTTTGTCTGAATTCTATCATACTTTTTCCTGTTCCGTGACAAAGGGCATTTGGCACATTATTTAATATAATGTGTTGCTAAGCATGATGCAAAGTATTGTTTGTTTCTATGACCATATCAAGCATGTACCTGTTTCTGCCTGTTACCTGTGTTCTGACCTTTTTCCTCTACCTACATTTATTGCCTACTGCTTTGGACCAATATGCTTTGAGTTTTAATTTAACTGTCTACCACCCTGTTTATAGACCTCATCTCTGTTTGTCCCTGTCTTATTCAATGATAGGACTATCTGCATGAGTAACCCAAACAAGAGTAATTCTTTACAATAAGGCCAATAAGTAAAATAAAGTTGTCTGAAAAGATACATAGTAGGTGCTATTGTGCGAAAGTAGCACAAGAAATAAAGGCAGAAACTTTAAGGAATGCCAGTCTATATTCCAGCCTTATGACTATCATTATGAAATTATCCGTATGACTCACAGAATTGCTCGTAAAAATGATTTGCTTGCTGAGTCATGTAATGAACTATAAATTTAATTATTGTAAAATCTTTGAAGTACTACACACAGGCTCTTGATGCAGAAAGCTTAAAAGGTCTGAGATTATTATCTACTTAAATACATCATAAGTGCAATTATGTTTAATCACTGTCAAATTTGCACTTTTCACTTACCAAATGTAATGTCCAAGTTAGAAGCTCTGACATCTAAAAAGACATACCACAGTGGTGGGAGCTGGAGGTCATGTCTGATAGCTGTCACCCAGAGCAGTACAGGTTTTAAGAAACCACATACAACCACATACCTACAAATGGCCCTAAGGTGGTGTGAAATTCGAGTTGAATCATGGCTTGCCACTTTACTCAGAACTATCATGGTAAATCCTTATGCAGCACAAACAGTGCAAACTTTAATGGCATTATTTTATTGGTTTTCAGCTGCCCATGGTATGTATTGATCATCTTTATAAGCGTATTACATGTAAGAAAACTACTTTTCCCTGAGGTCAACAGCTTGCTAATAATTACTTAGAAATTGTCTGAGATGTCAAGCAAGTGTGAGTAAAATGTAAATGCATCTTGCTTTGTTTTCCTTAGGGTGATTTTATCTCAACGTCTATGAACACAGTTATACATCACATGTTTAGTTAACAAGCAGCAAAATACAGACATCTGTATAATAATAAATGTCATGGTGGACTGGGAGATTTGCATCATGTATATGCAGCCAACAAATATGCAGCAACTGCTTGATGCCATCAATATAGACTGCAAAAAAGCATGTAAACTGAAGAAAGTTTCCAAAACATGTTTTTTGGCAGCAAATACAACAGAAAGACTCTTATTTTAAAAAAATTAAAGCATCCTGATGGTGGCACTATAGTTTATCTGTCTTGTCTAATTTAATAGGGGCAGGCCGGTGGTTTAGTGGTTTGACTACTGTATAATTACTGTTGATGTACTGTACTTTGATTTACCTGTATGCTGGTCTGCTTCAGTTCACTACTGCTTGGCTGCAGATGGTTAAAAATCTCGTATTTTGATTATAGGAAGAAATAAAGGAAATCATCATTTTCCTTTTCCTGACAGATATTCCTGCATTTGATCACCAAAAAATCGGTCACCAAATAGTTGCAAACGCAACAAAACAAAGATTATTAATTAAAGAGATAATGAAAGGGGCAGCATGGTGGTGTTGGGGTTAGCAAGGTCATCTCACAATAAAAAGGTCCTGGGTTTGATTCCTCAGCAAGGGGTCTTTTTATGTAGAGTTTGAATGTTCTCTCTGTGCTTGCATGGGTTTCCTACGGGTAATCCAGTTTCCTGCCACAGTCCAAAAACATGTATATTAGGTGTCAGGAACAGGGTAGTCTGGGCAGACAGACTGAAAAGCCAGGTTGTGGTGAAGGGGAATTTATTCAGGGAAAGATATAACCCAAAATCCACTGATCACAAAACGGGTGCACAAACCGGCAGGCAGCAATAAGCAGGGAAAAAACACCCAAATAAAAATACAGAAAAAGCAAGACAAAAATCAAACAGGAAGGGCTACCAAAACACAAGAAGAGAGAGAAATAAGGCAGCAAAAAAAATAACGAAGCAGAACGACAAAACCAAGAAGCCAGAAAACAGACAAGAGGCAGGAAGCAAAAACACGGGATGATGAAAAAGGCCAAAAAGAGAAGCAAAAAGCAAACGCTATATAAAGAGCTAAAATCAGAGACAACGTAGGTCAGGTGAATGGCACAGGAAGGCAGTGGCAAGGGCAAAACTCTAAAAGTGGAAGGAACTGCAGCGTTAGCAGTACAGGCTCCCTCCTTTACGAACACCTCCAGGCGTACTTCTAGGCGCCTTCGGGTGTTGCTTGTAAAAGTCCGCAATCATGGTTGGATCAAGGACAAACTTGGCAGGAATCCAGCTCCTCTGGTCTATAACCTTCCCAGTCCACATGTATTGGAGTCTGACTCCACAGCGATGGGACTTGAGGAGTCTCTAAAGGGTATAAGCTTCTCCTCATTCAATTGTCTGGGGAGGAGGTGACTGGGCAGGAGGACACAATAGGGAGGAAGCCAGGAGTCTGAGCTACAAGACATGGAAGGTACGGTTCAGATGGCACATGGTAGAAGGCAGCTGTCTGGCTGTGAAGGGGTTGATTACCTTGACGATAGAGAATGGTCCCAAAAGCTTTTAGAGGTGACAGGCAAACCTCAATTTGTGTGCATAGTCTAGGACCTGGGGCCACATGCATCTGGGCACAAACAGGCAATTTAGAGGGACATTGCTAGGGCCAGGCTCTTATACCAAAACGCCTTCTTGATCTCTATATCAAAGGTGACAACTGCAACAAGCCCCTAAAGGGTTTTCAGAGTCTAGACAGGTAATTGGGCTTGAGATTTTTGGAACCAAGGCAAAACGAAATAGTAAAGCGAGTCCCTGCATTCCGAGGGAGTAAGTTAATAGGAGAAGAATGAGCATGGGTGGATCTTGTCGTACTTGGGGCTTCTTTGGGACAGGTCGACTCTCAGATGCGTTGACCTCAACATTAAACTGGCATGTAGTATGGTGAGAATGGGGGCTGAGGTGAACCTTTCTTTAAAGTGGGAGAAGGCCTGAGCAGCTTTGGAGTTCCACTTAAACTGAACCTTGTTCAATGTCAGGGCCAGGAATGTGGCAGCGAGGGAGCTGAGGTTCCTAATAAACCTCCTATAAATGTTGGAAAATCTAATAAGCTTTGGAGCGCCTATTTATTTACTTAACATATAGCTTATTGGTCAGAAAGTGTTGCAAGACTTGGTGGACATAGCTAACACGTTCCTTCAGGGATCGAGAGAAGATCAGGATATCATCTATGTATGCAAAAACAAAATGATTTAAGAAATCCCACAAGATGTCATTGATAAAGGCCTGGAAAACCGCCGGGGCATTGGTGAAACCAACATGCATGACTAGGTACTAATAGTGGCCTGAAACAGTGTTGAAGGCAATCTTTCACTCGTCCACAGTGGTAGCCTAGTGGTTAAGAACTAATACCAGAAAAGGGTTTTATTTCTACTTCCACTAAGCAACCACTGTGGGCCCTTGTGCAAGGCGATTAACCCACAAATGCTCAGTTGCAAAAAAGAAACCAAATGAAAGTTGCTCTGCTTAAGAGCGTCTGCCAAATGCTGTAACTGTATGCGCACCAGGTGGTATGCATTGCGAACATTGAATTTAATGAAGATGGTGGCTCCCTGGAGAAGTTCAAAAGCAGAACTCATGAGGGGAAAGGGGCAAAGGTTCTTCACCATGATGCCATTGAGGCCCCGATAATCAATAGCCATAAAGACTAATCCTTCTTCTTGACAAAAAAGAACCCAGCCCCAGCAGGAGAGGACAGTGGATAGGTTATGCCAGCAGCCAGGGTCTCCATAGCTTTGGTGTCTGGACCTGACAACAAATACAGTCTCCCACGCGAGAAAGTACCTAGGAGAGGATTAATGGAACAATCATAGCGGTGGTGAGTTGGGAGAGAGACAGTCCTTGTCCTGCTAAAAAACAGCTTCAGGTATGCATAGATGGGTGGGACTCTTCATGGTCGCCTCAGCCCTGTTGGTGGCAACTCATAGGCAGGATGACAGGCAGGATGGGCCTCAATCAAGTATGATGTTCCCAGCCCAGTCAATATGAGGTTTGTTCCGGGGTAACACAAGGGGCCGCGCAATGCCATGGCGGCATGAGAGCATTTCATGACTAGTAACGTGATTCATTCAGCGTAGTTGACCAAAACCTCTATCTGGACTGGGTTGGTCTGGTGCATGATGAAAGCAAGACATTTACATTTACAGTATTTGGCAGATGCTCTTATACAGAGCGACTTACAAAAGTGCTTTGAGTCTCTACTTACATTCATCAATAATGGTACCTTGGATTACAAGCAAGTGTCTTCTTCTTCTTTGTTCTTCGGCTGCTCCCGTTAGGGGTTGCCACAGCGGATCCACGATCCGCACATTCGACTTGGCGGGGTTTTATGCTCGATGCCCTTCCATTTATCCGGGCTTGGGACCGGCACTAAGGCTACTCCCTAATGGCTGGGTATTTATGGCCAATTTAGACTCACCAATCCGCCTAATGTGCATGTTTTTGATTACAAGCAAGTGTGCAAACCTGAAAAATTCTTAAGTTGGAAATGAGAGGTGTTTTTTTTTTAATGATAGCAGTCAGGTAGGTAGTGCTGGAAGAGATGAGTCTTTAATTGTTTCTTAAAGACGGTCAGTGTTTCAGCTATTCTTACATTGATGGGGAGTTCGTTCCACCATCTTGGTGCTAGAACAGAGTACTGTCTTGATGTCGATTTACCTCGCATCTTCAGTGATGGAGGGACCAGTCGAGCAGCGCTTGTGTGTATGAGGGACAGTGGTGCAGTGTGAGGAGTGATAAAAGCTGTGAGATAAGAGGGCGCTACACCATTTTTGGCTTTGTAGGCCAGTATCAGTGTCTTGAATCTGACACGTGCAGCTACTGGAAGCCAGTGGAGGGTGTGTGAAAACTTTAGATGGTTGAAAACAACTCGAGCAGCTGCATTCTGGATCATCTGTAGAGGTCGAGTTGTGCTAAGAGGAATACCAGCCAAAAGCGAGTTGCAGTAATCTAGATGTAATGTAATCTAGTAATGTAGTAATCTAGTTCCTTCCCTTGTAGAAATTACAAGGGACTGCACAAGCAACTTAGTGGCCTTCGTGGTCAAGAACGGTCGGATCCTCCTAATGTGGTAGATGAGAAAACGACAAGATCATGACACGTTAGTAATATGAGAGGAGAAGGACAGTTGATTGTCAATAATTAGCCCTAGGTTGCGAGCAGTGGTTGAAGGGAGGATCATCGAGTTGTGCAAGGTGATTGCAAGATCTTGGCATGGGGATGAATCAGCCAGGATGTGAAGCAGTTCAGTTTTGCTGGGGTTGAGTTTCAGCTGATAAGCTGCCATCCACGATGATATGTCTGCCAGACATGCTGAGATCCGGGCAGAAGCAGTCCTGTCTGAGGGAGGAAAAGAGAAGATGAGTTGGGTATCATCAGCATAACAGTGATACGAGAATCCATTTGAGGAAATAACTTCACCAAGTGAGTGAGTGTAAAGAGAGAAGGAGAGGACCGAGTACTGAGCCTTGTGGAACACCAGTAGACAGTCTGCGTGGAGCAGATTTTGTTCCCCTTCATGTTACCTCATATGACCGATCTTCCAAGTAGGACGCAAACCCCTGCCATGCTGTTTCACAAATCCCAAGACACTTGAGGGTGGACAGGAGAGTCTTGTGGTTGACTTTGTCAAATGCAGCTGAAAGGTCCAATAGGATCAGTACAGATGAGAGTTTGGCTGTTCTGGCAGCATGTCGTTTTTCCGTGACTGCCAAAAGGGCGGTCTTGGTGGAATGTTCTGCTTTGAATCCAGACTGGTTGGGGTTTTGAAGGTTGTTCTGCGAGAGATAAGGAGACAGTTGATTGTAAACAGTGCGTTCGAGTATTTTTGAAATAAAAGAGAGAAGGGATACCGGTCTATAGTTGATAATATCTGAAGGATCCAGAGTAGTCTTCTTCAAGATAGGAGTTACCCTTGCTCTCTTTAAGGAAGTCGGCACCTGACCAGATGATAAGGAGCTATTGATGATTCTAGAAATGAAAGGTAGAAGATCAGTAGAGATGGTCTGAAGAATCGTGGAAGGTTATGGATCCAGTGGACAGGTGGTAGGGTTGCAGAATGAAATGATCTTTTGAACTTCTGCTACTGCAGAAAACTGTGGCTTTTAAACAGATGGTGAGGTCTGGTTAGGTAATGTGTGATCAGACAGAGTTGTGGTGAGAGTCTTGCAAAGATTTTTAACTTTGCAATCATAGAAAGAAGCAAAATCCTCAGCAGACAGAGCGGATGGAGCAGAAGGAGCTGGTGGGTTGAGTAGCGTGGAAAAGATGTTGTGCAGCTTGCGTGGGTCATTTATGGGTCATTAGACGGTTACCATTGACTGCTTGGACAGGAAGGGGGTAGTGCAGAAATACAGAGTTTAGCCGTAGTGGATGCGCATATCAAGTTCTGCGCATGATTCAGCCCCATCATCAATGAGTGCCTTGATAAGAGATTGGCGGAAATGATGAGTGACATACACATCTAGACAGGATCTGGTCATGGAGGAAGTCTTAGCCACATCTCACAAGTGAAGGAGGCATAGTCAGAGCAGCATGAAGCGTTCACGTCCCACAAGGCTGTTTATTCTGTCAGGACTGGTGAGGCTCCAAGTTGAAATAACACAGGCAGAGAAGTCCAAAAACATCAAAGAGAAATCCAAGTTGTAATACAAATTCATATACTACATAGTACACAAGAACAATAAGGTTAGAAAACAATGAGCTTGCTTAGTAAGGTCTAAACAAACATCTTACAATACAAATGGCTAACTTAAAAAGAGCACTCTGGACGTGCACCCATTACAAATTGCTTTAATGGGTCTCTCTCTATAAGGCCTGTAGGACCAAAGATAGATTACAACAGGGGATATCCATCAACCTCACAAACTCTGAGGGTGACTATGGACACTATTTGTGTTATATACAGACTGTCTTGTCACAATTTTGCATAAGACTGTATTGTATTAGTATTGAATTTTTCAGTGATGTGACTTAAAGCACTTTTTGTATTTCGTTCTGGACAAGAGCATCTGCGAAATGCTAAAAATGTAAATGTAAATTGAAATGGCATTGTGCTGGAGGATGCAACCATCTCCAGTCTTTAAGGAACCTGACCACTAAACAAGTCTCCCCACCAAACTGCCTCCTAAGGTGTTTGGTATGCTAAGATAACAGCTACACCTTAATGAATGGTGGAGGCCGAAAGGTTTTGCCCTTCATAGTAGAGTATTGACCGTATCTTTGAGGGTCTTTGTACACTGCTCTGGTGGTTGGTGTATGCAACCGCTGTAGTGTTGTTCGTAGGGATCAACGCGTAATTGCCTTGGACCATGGACTCATGCACCTACAACTTCTTTAGAGAAAGAAACTAGAATTTAAAGAAATTCAAGTCTTCCCCAAATTCTTGCTGCAAATTTGGTGCAGTTGAAGTTGAAGCAAGTTTTTTTTCCCCTTCACAGCATTAACAGCACAGACAACATGGAATCTGTTATTTTTTTATTAAAAGCTGTGCCACTTCCAAAATAAAAATATGTTTGCCACTGTGACGCCCTCTCACTCACCACCACGCTCTCCTGAATACTAATCATGCTCACCTGTCCATTATTCCAAGTTCATCACGCTCACTACTTAAACTCACACCTCGAACACTCTGCATCCAAGCTCGTTCATAGAAGCTAAAGGACACCGGTTGACTCTGTAATTCTATATACTGGATGCACTCTGTGTTTTCACCTGTTTCTGTCTGTGTTCCAGTGTTCCAAGGATCCCGATCGTGTCTGATGTGTCGTGCGCTTTATTGTTCGTCTGTGTCAGCATCTGTATCAGTGTCTGTGCCCAAGTCATCTCTCCGCCCACGATCTCCGCACCTGCCTTTCCCGCACTCTTTCCTATTTGTGTGTCACTCTCCCAAGAATAAAAGGAACTGTGCTTAAAGCGAATTACCTGTCTGTGGTTCTCTAGCGTAACAGCCACATTTAAAGCAACAAATATAACGTATATGTGAAAAAATTGGATCTGAGTAAAGAAAGAAGGCTTAAACTTGATCAAGTATAATTGTAAGGAACCCTACCACACTTGTATTGTCATCTCCCGTGGATTGGTCTCCCGGCTGATGACATACTATATAAGGATGTGCCATTTTTAAATATTATTGTTATTTTTCAGTTCTGTTCGCTTTACCAGAACAATTCATGTTGAATTAATGCCATTTTGGCTATTTTTCATTTCAACATGATTGTGTCATGTTAAACTGACTTGTACATGCTTCAATCACTTAGCTCAGCCAAACTGTTATAACTGAATTTATATATATATATATATATATAAAATTAACATTCATTCAATTCATTCATCTTCTTATCCGCTTATTCCCGAATCTGGGGTCACGGGGGTCATACATAGCGTGAGAGGTGGACGGGTCGCCAGTCCATCTCAGGGGAACACATAGACAAACAACCAATCACACACACATTCACTCCTATGGAAAATTTAGGATCACCAATCCACCTTATCTGCATGTTTTTGGACTGTGGAAGGAAACCAGAGAACCCGAAGGAAACCCACACAAGCGTATTAACCACTACACCACCGCGCCGCCCTAATAATTTACATAATATTTATTATTTATTACTTTTCTTTATTAATCTTTAGCTTTATTATAATTATAGAAGTTTAATTAAATGGTAATTGGAAATTCTTGAGAAGTGGAAAAGAAGTGGAAATTTGCTGTGACGCAATTTGCATATCCAGGCGCCAACATTCACAAAATGCGTTAAATGCCTGAAATAGATCACCACGACCATCCAAAAACATGTACATTAGGTTGATTGGTGAATTAAAATTGTCCATAGGATTGAATGTGTGGCCCTGAGATGGACTGGCTACCCCTGCCTTTCGCCCCATGTATGCTGGGATAAGCACCAGTGCAGGCGACCGTGCTATCCACTGCAAGGTTCTGGGTTCGATTCCCGGGCCGGAAATCTTTCAGTGTGGAGTTTGCATGTTCTCCCTGCATTTGCGTGGGTTTCCTCCGGGTACTTTGGTTCCCTCCCACAGTCCAAAAACATGCAGATTAGGTCGATTGATGATTCTAAATTGCCCATAGGAGTGAATGTGTGTGTGAATGTAGGTTGTTTGTCTATGTGTTACCCTTAGATGGACTGGTGACCTATCCAGGTTTTACCCTGCCTCTCACTCTGTGTGCTGGGATAGGCCCTTGTAACCCCGAATTAGTGAATAAGCGGGTAAGAAAATTAATTAATAAAAAAATTTCACCATATAAGCAAGTTAGAAGACATAGGCTAGCTAGATTTTTTGGGCATACAATAAAGTTGCTGATGGACTGCCAACCTATCCAGGGTGTACCCCTGCTTCTCGCCCCATGTGCACTGGGATAGGCACCAGCAAAGCCCCGTGACCCCCAATTAGGGTTTAAGCGAGTAAGAAGATGAATGAATGAATAAAGTTGTGTTTTTCTCATTGTATTTTAGGTTTGTGCTGAAATTCTCAAATCTGAATAAACACACTCCAAGACTTCTCAGGATCTTTGCTAAGAGAGGTAGAGCTCAGGGACAAAGGATAAAGAAACTTCTTGTGACACTTAGGATAACTGTGAAAATTGTTTTTCTAGATAAATTAATCTTTAATAAAAACATTATTTTTCTTTGGAAATGCAGGTTACTTTCTTTTTGTGAAATGCATTACAAATACATACACTTTGCATTTTTTAATTTTTTTTAATTAATTGGTTGTTGTACATGTTTGCACTTGATTACTGTGTTTCATTTTTAATTGAAAATTTTAAAGGAAAACATTTCTGCATACATTTATTTCCCCAGTAAAAAGAATTTATTACATATTTGCTGCCTCTGTAGTCATCACTGAATTATGAGGGGAAAAACGGGTGATATTCATTATTTTATAACATATAGTAGTAACATGACGAATAGGATTCAGTAGAAGTGATGTAAACATATCGGCTTAACATGATTAAATGAAGTTAAAAATAAGTCATGTTAAATCATGTTTAGTGAATGTCACCTGTTCATGTTAAATTAACACAAATATTTCAAACTGGTTTTGTGGTAAATTTTGTAGGGGTTTGGAGTGGTTAAATATGAAAATAGAAGATATTATTGATATAATTAAGGTAGCACTAAAATTAGGGACTTAGGAAAAGTAAGCAAAAGCATGTGCCACCGACATAATCAATATAACCGCCTTGGAGGTATTGATTAGCATTTATTCAGCATTTAACCAAGTGTAACCAAGTAGCATGTAGGATATAATACTTACACTCACTTTATATAGCCAGTATGTACTCACTATTAAC
>JAOTRA010054935.1:0-17735 GCA_026260255.1 Pseudolaguvia tuberculata | reverse complement strand
TGGTGAGGTTGCAGGGAGAAGTGGTAGTGAAGGTGGAAGAGTTTAAGTACCTGGGGTCAACAGTGCAAATTAATGGAGAGTGCGTTAGAGAAGTAAAGAAAAGAGTTCAGGCAGGGCAGAACGGGTGGAGAAGAGTGGCTGGAGTGATTTGTGATAGACAAGTTTCGGCCAGAGTGAAAGGGAAAGTTTATAGGAATGTAGTGAGACCAGCAATGTTGTACAGTTTAGAGACAGTGACGTTGTCAAAAAGACAGAAGGCGGAGCTGGAGGTGGCAGAGTTGAAGATGTTGAGATTTTTATTGGGGGTGATGAGGATGGACAGGATTAAAAATGGGTTTGTTAGATGGACGGCGCATGTAGGATGTTTTGGTGTCAAGGTGAGAGAGGCTAGGTTGGGATGGTTTGGATATGTGCAGAGGAGGGACATGCAGTATATTGGTAGGAGAATGCTGAGGATAGAGGTGCCGGGCGGGAGGAAAAGAGGAAGACCAAAGAGGGGGTTTATGAATGTGGTGAAGGACGATATGCAGGTAGTTGGGGTGAAAGAGGCCGATGTAGAGGACAGGGTAGTGTGGAGAAAAGCTCTGTGGCGACCCCTAACGGGAGCAGCCGAAAGGAGGAGAGGAAGATAGTATTAAAAATAAAAATATTTTAAGAATAATTTAAGAGAATACACACTCAAGTAGAAATTACTAACTACTTCATAAAAGCCATAATATTTTAGAAGTACTTCAAGACTCAAAATTATGAGAACAAAGTGAAAATTACAAGATTTACTGTCTTAAAAATAAAAAAATTGACATTAACAAAATTGCGATACCACAAAAAGTCATACTATTTTCAGATAATAGTCATAATCGTTTGAGAATAAAGTCAAAATACATAAAAAATTAAATAGAAATTCTGACAAATTGTAATTACAAGAATAAAATGCAAATTATGGAAATAAAATCACAACACTTTAAAAAATTATTTTTTTTAATATAAAAAAATGAATATTTAGTACAGTCGCCTTATATCTAGAAGGCCCTTGATTCCATTTCCGGGCAAGGGGTCTTTCTATATGGTTTCCATGTTCTCATGCCTGCATGGTTTTCTCCTTGAACTGTGGTTTCCTCCCACTGTCCAAAAACAAGTACATTATATTAATTTGTGATTCTAAATTTCCCAGAGTAAGTGTGTGGTTACCTGTCCAGGGTGTACCCCTGCCTTTCGCCCTATGTCTGCTGGGATAGGCTTCAGCAGACGCCTGCGATCCAGAATTAGGAAATAAGCAGGTTAGAGAATGAATGAATATTTTTAAAAGAATGTATTTGTCAAAAATAAAAGTTTAGAGAAGAAAGTCAAAATTACTTGATTGGTTATTCTAAATTGCCCATAAGTGTGTGTTTGATTGTGTGTGGTTGTTTGTCTAGTTGTGTGGCCCTGCGATGGTCTGGCATTCTCTCCAGGGTGTATCCCTGCCTTTCGCCCTATGTGTGCTGGGATAGGCTCCAGCAGACTGCTATGACCACGATTTAGGGATTAAGTGGGTTAGAAGATGAATGGATGAATGAATGAATGAATGAATGCCATAAGTACAAGAATACAATTTTGACTCTTCAAGAATTGGTTGAGATTAAATTTATATTTTGGGAATAAATCGGAAAATTAGAAGTTGTACCTTTGTGTTGTATGAATGCTGATTCCCTGCTATGATATCTAAAAGGGAACGTGTAACAAAATCATCCTGAAATTCATGCACAGGTAAACCTGTTATTTATGCTAATGCTGTTTTGTCAAGCTCATCTGAGTTTGTTTCAAAGTCAAAGAAGTTTGTCATTTTAACCATATATGACGGATCATTATACAGTAAAATGAGACAACCTTTTCAACAGGACCTTAGTGCTACATACAATAAGAACAGTGCAAACAGTGCGACAATATACACATAGACACCGACTAAAGTTTCGCAGTGATGTAGCAAAAAAACATCAGAACAGACAAATGCAATTAAAGTGACGTTTGTTCAGTGTGGTAAAGTCTGTAAAATTTTGTGAGAGCAGCAGTGCATGTGATAGTCTGTGTTACAGTTACACTTTGGCATTTTACAACTGAGCAATTGTGGGTTAAGGGCCCACAGTGGTTGCTTGGTGGTTGTGGGAATCAAACCCTGGTCTTCCTGGTATTAGTCCAGCTCCTTAACCACTAGGCTACCACTTCACACACTGTGTGTTTATGTATGCATGCGGTAGTCCGTGTGTCTATGTATGAGTGTGCGCTTTGTGTGTCTATCCACTTAGCTCCTCTCTATGTTGAAAAGTATGATGGCGTGAGGGAAGAAAACTGTAGGGGTCTGAATGCTCTGAGAGCTTTACCTAGATGCAGGAGGGAAAAGAGTGTGTGTGAGGGGTGTGTGTTGTCTTCCACAATGCTGTGTTCCTTGCGGATACAGTACTGTCCATGATAGAGGGAAAAGTGACTCCGATGATCTTTTCAGCTGTCCTCACTATCCTCTGCAGGGGCTTGCGTTCCATGATGGTACAATTCACAAACTAGGAAGTGATGCAGCTGTACGGGATGCTCTTTATAGTTCCAGTTTAGAACATGGTGAGGATGGGGTGTGGGTGGTGTGCTCTCCTCAGTTTCCTCAGAAAGAAGACACGCTGTTATGCTTTCTTGGTGATGAGTTGTTGTTGAGGGGCCAGCTGCGGTTCTCCTCCAGGTGAACACCAAGGAATTTGATGCTCTTGATGATCTCCACTTGTGATCGATCTGTCGATGCTAAGCGGAGAGTGGTCACACTGTGATCTCCTGAAGTCAACAACCATCTCTTACATCTTGTCTATTTTTAAGAGATAGGTTGTAGGCTCTGCACCAAGTTGTTAGTTGTTGTACCTCCTCTCTGTATGCTGACTCATCATTCTTGCTGATTAGACCCACCAAGTGTCATCAGCAAACTCATATTATCAGGAAACTTGATGTGGTTTGAGCTGTGCATTTCTGCACAGTCGTGGGTCAGCAAGGTTGGTCAGCACACAGCCCTGTGGAGTTCCAGCAACAGCATAACCTCTCAATGACCTGAAGTAGCAAGAGAAGTGTCTCTGGTAGATCTATGTAAACTGGTAGACTGTTCCACAACTTTGGGACAGTGTATGAAAAAGCTCTGCCCCCTGCTGTAACTTTGTGCACACGTAGTTCTGACAGACAGCCTGCATCCTTGAACGAAGTATTTAGCAAAGAATTTAGTTCTTTGTGGGTCAATAATGATATTGTAAAATCTAAAATGTAGAATCTTACTGGAAGCCAATGCAGGCTGGATGAATTATGGTGATGCTTTCTGAACTATCAACTAAACAAAATAAAAACATGACTAAAACTAATATTGCATTTTAATCAAAAGACTAAAACTAAACTAAATGATGTTAGGTTAATTGGTGATTCTATGAGCTTATAAGAGTGAGTGCGATTGTGTTTGTGACCCTGTAATAGTCTGGCGACTCTTCCAGGGTGTATTCCTCCTGCCTTTCACCATTCAGAGAGCTGGGATAGACCCCACATTAGGGAACAGTCGGGGTATAGAAGAGGAGTGAAAGAATGAGTTAATAAAAATTTGTCATGAAAAATTAGAATAACCTTTTGGCTTTTGTCTTTTCTGATGGTTATGTTTTATTTCTTTCTTCAGAAAATGGACTGTAACAATGATGGCGTGGTCACCATCGATGAATTCATTGAATCATGCCAAAAGGTTTAGAAGTACACCAAAACCAAACATTACCTAATTTTTTTGATCTAATAGAGGTTGGTTCGAATATAGATGTCCCTTTCCCGTATCTCTATTTTTCTCTCTGATTGCAGGACGAAAACATCATGCAGTCTATGCAGCTGTTTGACAATGTCATTTAGAGCCACGATCGGGTAAAGAAGGGAGTGCAAGAGTCCAAGAGAAGTGACCAAGACCCTTAAACTGGGCATCCAGAAGCTACTTCCTTCTCAATAACCACTTTTCTTCACCTAGATACAAAGATCACCATTTTTTTTCTTTCCTTCTCCGAGAGACATACTGTAGAGGATGCACCAGGGTCAGATGCTAATCACTAGATCCACTTCAATAACTTTTTTTTCACATCTAAAAAAAAACATTGACAATATTACTGTAGTTGGTCTAAAGATGGAAGCCAGCTTCATGAATCTTCATTCATCTGGAATCTCAGAAGAACATTCAGCAGCAAACATAACTAGACGTTATGGCTGATGGTGGGTTTTTATTTTTGTTTTTTCTTTAAAATTACAGATTTTTCTTATGGCATGATGTTAAAATAACCAACACTACGTACCGTGCTTAGTCCTGGGGTGATCCAAAGTGTGTCTGTTGTACACTGGCCATTTACGTGCCAGTGCCATTTGCCTCGATCAGACTGTGTTCCAAGTTTCTTTATTTCCTTCAGCCAATAGAAATAGAAACTACATTCCAAATGAGTCTTGGGGGGGTGACTCATTAGCTCCAAGATTGTTATTGGGAATAAAATGTCTATTTAGCCTGTTTTTTAGCCTACTCTATCAGTATGTTGAGTAAAAAAATAAAATAGAGGTGTGGAGCTATATTACGATAATGCTACCCTACTGTTCTTACTGTGTATGCACATCAAATAGAAAAATGAGAAGGTAGGATCCACTAGCGATAAATGTATTTTTGCATCCTTTTATCTAATATTCATTGTAATCCTTAGGGAAAAACTAAAGACAAGTGCATATAGGCAGCTCTGTAGGGTGTTGGGACCAATAAGTTATATAGTTATAAGCACTATAGTGTCCAACCAATACTTAAAAACACCACAGGAAAAAAAAAGAGAGTTATAATTGTATACATAACATACACAATTACTTAGAGTAGATTAAAAGGCACATAATTCAGGTATCAATTGGTGAGGCTCTTTGCAAAGTTCTTAGTATATGTGATCAAAATTAGATGCAATTCCATTAAAAAATTTTAGTGTAATGTTCATTCATTCATTCATTCAACTTCTTACCCGCTTATTCCCAAATTCGGGGTCAGATCGGTCTGCTGCGCCTATCCCAGCACACATAGGGCAAGAGGCGAGGGTACACCCTGGATAGGTTGCCAGTTCATCACAGGGCAACATATAGACAAACAACCACTCACACACACATTCACTCCTATGGACAATTTAGAATCACCAACCAACCTAATGTACATGTTTTTTGGACTATGAGAGGAAACCGGAGTCCCCGGAGGAAACCCACGCAAGCGCGGGGAGAAGATGCAAACTCCACACAGAAAGATCCCTGGCCCGGGATTCGAAGCCGGGACCTTCTTGTTGTGAGGTGATCGTGCTAACCACTACGTCACCGCGCCGCCATTAGTGTAATGTTAAAACCTGTAATAGACTAAATTAAATTTTGATTGCTTTTTAAATTACACATCAAATATACAAACATGCATTCAGGCGTTTCCAGGAATCATAGCCTGATTACAGTCTTTGTTAAAAACATGATCATGCATGCAACCAGCAATAGCGGTTTTAAGAAGATGAGTATTGTTGGGTTTCTAGCAAGTCAGAAAAGTCCAGTTTGAACATTTTTTTATCCATGTTTGAGTAATAAAATTCATCTCTGGTCAATCCTATTCAGTGACCCTATACAGTGTGTGAATTCCTGTAGGGTTCATAAGGATCCGCCTTTACAAAAAGAGTCTCTTTGGCCACCAGTGCAAGCGAATGGACTCTATTCATCTGATTATGTGGGTTTCAAAAGAAACTCTTTACAAATATAGGCAATTAACCTTAAAGTAATCTAAAGGTAATCTTTAAGGTATAAATAAATATGCAAGACACTGTACAAATAATTGCACATAAAACATCAATAAGGGTACAGCATTCTGAATGAATATAGTCTAGATCAGTGGTTCTAAACTTTTCTGAGACTCAACTTTTCCCCAAATAAAAATGTAAGTGCTCTTCACAATTAATGATATTATGACTCTGGGTACTTCATGCATTTCATGTTTCCAGTATTGCTGCACTATGACCTGATTTGGTGAGCACTTCCCTCATCCAAGCCCAGTATGTCTGAGTCATTACTATCAGCTACTGAAGGTGAATCAATGAGACTGACTTTTTGTGGATGATGAATTACAATTTTGTCCATTTTTGGCAACCAGGTATCATGGAAAGAATTAGCTAAAGCAATAAGACTGTTTCCCTTAATACTTCTCAACATGAGACCCACCACAAAACTGAGGCCCCCTTGTGGGTTGGGATCCCACTGTTGGGAACCACTGGTCTAGACTGTAGACTACACTGTAGTCTAAGCAATTTTTTAAGAGGTGCGGACTTTAATTATGCATGCAGACATTTTAATCAATCTCACATTACAAACATAGCAGCTATGCTGTATTTCGTGCTGATTCCACTATTAAGCAATGAAGTCTAAGGGTTGAGTAAACAACAAATTTCATTCAATCCACTTTATATACTGATGAGAAGCGCTGATATGTCAGAACAAACAGGAAAAATATTTAAGCAATTTCAGTTGTATTATATGGGTCAGTATTGCCAAATCAACATCACAATCTTTAGCTCGCATATACCATCCGTTCAATGTGGGAATGTGTGGAAAATAAAGGAGTTTGTGTCCTTGTTAGATGTCAAAGACCAGTTGTTTTTTCAGCACTGTACTGTCAATTCATGCAGACATGAAGTTTGTTTAAAATATATTGAAAATGAATCACAATCATGATTTAAAATTAGCTAAACGCAGAAGGTTATATGAGGTAAATGTGATATTTGCTAGCAAATGAATAATGTAAAGACATTTCAGCTTTTTTAGTATCAATATTAATGCTGTGTAAACATAATTAAAACACATAAGAAAACACATTTATAACATCATAGTTAAAAATAGCCTCAGATTTCGTCCATTTAGGTTAAGAAAATCAACAGGAACCCCTGAACACAAAGTTCAGACAGACCTTTGGTTCAGATTTTCATCCAGGCTTAATGTTTCATAAAGGACATATTACTTGGGACTGGTGAGATTTATGCTGCCTTTACATGATTGATCAAAATTATCCGATGTTATCTGGGAAAATCTTGAGATCTTTTTGACAAAAATTTCTCTAAGGTTTATTTTTTGTAATTGCAGATTCGATTATATTTAATTATGTAGATTAGTAAACAGTTTAAGATAAAGGTACATTTTCACACCGTGTATATAATCGATTGCTAACCATTTAGGTCATGTTAAAAAAAAAACTAACCAGCTGTCATTTAGGGTTCGTCATTTCTTTTCTTCTCTTCTAAAAATGGGGGCTGTTAATGCAACATTCATGTAATTACGGTTGCAGATATAGGAGTTTTTATAGCTGAACACAGCATTACTTTTTTGCTATGGAGAATACCTTTTATCTTTCCTATTTTGTGTGCATCATGGAGTGAATGGATCTTGAATGATTTCTCTTCTAGTTTCTCAAACTGCATTGCATTATTTATTTATTTATTTATCTGTGCATCAATGACCGATGAACAGTGTTGTTGTTCAGGCAGTCACTCATGTGGTAGCTGCCGATAGCTCGCATGAAAATAAAAACTGTAAAAAATCTGCTGTATTAACTGTTTCTTAGCTAGCCTGACCTGGTTGCACTGCAAATTATAGAGATAAAAGAAAGCAATGTATATTTGTACAGAGACAATAAAAATACCCTACAACTGCTATGCAATGATGGGTGAAGTGTCCAAATTCTTGTCATGTCTTGTTGCAGTATTGTGTCTATTTCCTGGATTGTGCTAGACGTCACCAAAGGATGTGCAGCATGCTCCAATCTGTTGCTAGGAGAACCTTCAAGATTTTGTACATTTACTTCTATAAGCAGACACTCTTACCCAGACTTAAATGTATCCTTTTATTAAACAACTGAGCAATTAAGGGCCTAACAGTGGCAACACCTTAACCACTGAGCTAGGACTTCCTCCCCATCATGCTTTAGTATAGAGGAAAGTTTTAGCTGAATGCTTAAGGTGTTGGAGTTCTGGTCTGAAGATTGTGGGTTCGATTTCCAGCACTACAAATCTTCCAGTGATTGAACATCTTTCAAGATCTTTAACTCTCAATTATCTTTTATAGATGAATTATGGAAAGAAAAGGACTAGAGATAAATATAAGTCATAAATACCAGATATATAGAAAAATGTGTTTCTAACATAGGTGGCATAGTGGATAGCACAGTCACCTAACCACAAGAAGGTCCCATTCCTGAACAAGGTTTCCCAGAATTGTGCAGAGTTTGCATCTTCTCCCTGTGCTTGAAAAGGTTTTATCAGGGTACTGCAGCTTCCTACAGTCCAAAAACTTGTACGGTTGATTCAAAATGGCCATAGTGATGGTGCATCTGTGTGCTGTTCGTCTATGTGTGGCCTTGCAATGGATTGGCAACCTGTCCAGTGTGTACTCACTTACCCGTGTGTCGGGATAGGCTCCAGCAGACTCCATTGACCCTGAATTAGGGGTTAGATGAATGAATAAAATGTTTCATACACCAAATTCTAGATTTAGTTTCTTTCTTCACACTTCTGAAAAGACTTTTTACTAGATTCTGAATTGGTAGCTTAGTGGTTAAGGTGTTGGACTGTTAATTGGAAGATTGGTGCAGCACCAACTTGCCACTTTTGGACCTCTGATTGAGGCACGTAATTCCGTCAGTTGTATAAGAGAGATACTTGCTCTAAATATGGATGTCTGACAAATGTGAGTTTTTCATTTGAAGCTTTTCTTTATCTGACCATAATAGTATTAGTGTGATGGACATGAGTTCTTACACTACAGTCTCAATTAAACAGAAACAATGACAGCACTATGTTACAACACTATTGATTAGGAACAGTTATATTATTACTTTTCTTGACTCAATACTCAGGAAAAAAAAATCAATTATCAATAATAAACTTACTTAATGTTGGCAGAAATACCAACATCTTGTAATTAAAGTTAAAACTTGTGTGGGGTAAACTTGTTGTTTACTATGTTTGGTCAACTTGCAAAAAAAAAATTCAACTGTGGACAAAACGTGTCCATTCCCCAATTCCCGCTTTTACTGAACCCACATTTGTGCAGATTTTTTAAACTTTCACAATGATTAAAAACAATCAATATAATTATGAATGACAAAACCCTTAATGATCAATTATCAATCTGATTATATTACATTATATCAATGATTATTGATTGATTAATCTATCATTGTATGGATCCTAGTACAGTCATTTTATGTGGAGACTTCTAGTAAACAGACATAAGATGATTTAACAAACATTAAAAGCAGAATAATGGTGGATAGGAGTATTTTTACTTTTATTATTTTAATTTGCATACACTTCCAATCAGAGATGACAACATTAATAAGATCAAAAAATATCTTGGTGCAAGTTATAGATTATTGGCAAACAATTGTGCACCCTATAATTTGCAAAAGGAAAATAAGGAATCATGTTTTGGGTATCATGTATTATTAGGGATATGGTATATCTGCAGAGTCACTGATGCGTAGATTATCCATATTCAATCGATATATAAATAGCATGCTTTTTAAAAACAGAGGTATACATTCAACATGAAAGGAATAAAGAGATGAAAATAGAAAGTAAAATAAGACGTTCATTTGTTTAAAAAATAAAAATCCAAAGGGTTTCACAAATTATGATTAGCTATTAGAGAATCATAATAGCTGAAGGACAATAAAGTGAAGTTGGTATTCCAGTGAATAAATCATTTATGTTAACTGTTACGTTGGCAGAGTTTGGTATTTCAATATTTTGATTTTAAGAAGCATAGACCAGGACACAGACTCAGTCTCTGATGCAAAGTTCCTGTGTGTGGGGCAGTGGAGTCAATTCCCTTAAATCACACCAGTATACAGTTCTGACCTGAACTTTAGACAATCACTTAACCACCTTACGAAGTTCCGCAAGGACCCAGATGGCGAAAGTAAGAAGTACTACAGATCCGGACTGGTGTGTTGCTGCTAGTGCAGTAGGCACATACAATAGCAAAGTGCTTATCCCAAGAGCCACCTAGAGAAATAAAACAATGACCGGCAATCAAAAACAGCAAGATAATAAGCTGGTCATCCCATGCTATAAAACAAAATGTTATTTTCTCTTAATTAATTTCATTACTGAACTTTAGTTTCAGCAAAGAAACGTGGGCTGATTCCTACATGTTTTATTGACATTTATTACCTAAGAAGCAAGGCAAGGTTTCAATTTACCAATATGCAATATTTAATACAGCAGACAGCTTTCTTAATTTGCTACAGCTCAAGACGAGAGGAGTAGAAAAATGTCTCATGAGATAGAGAAATGCCTTATTTTTTTATTTAAATCAGCAACATGCACTATCAACTAACAACTTTGGGAGTCAGCAACCTTTGGTAAGTAGGTAATTGTGGGTATGTCTTGGCATGTGACAAATTTAAACTACATTTGAAGATGAATCTAATATAATCTAATCTAAAGATAAAGTGGAAGTAATCTAAAACAAAAGCACAGACAATACTGCACACACTCATAGGAAGCTTCTGTTGGTGGGTATTTAAACTTTTTGATACCCATTTCGTATATAAGAATATATTTCATATTTATATTTAGATATCCTATAAAGTAATGCTCTCTAAACATAATACTCAGTGACAATTAGATGATTGATCATTGAATTAATTAACTTAAATAACTAAGTTTAATTAAAAGATGTGTGCAAATTTTTTTATTTATATTCAAAATCCTACTTGATCGTTAAATAATTATATCAATTAGAAAAAAAAACAGAATGACCAGTGAATAAATCAGGGTGATACAGCGATTGTTCAAAATGTTTTTTTTACTGGTCTAGTGTTCCATTATAGAAAACATAACACAAAACCTCTCCACACACTTTAGGACTGTGTGTCTTATTTATAGAAATCTTTTAGCATTAGTACCTGAATGGACTTCATCACCTCATCTGGTTAATCCAGATATCTTAATTGCTCAGAACTGATTAAATAAAATCAGGAGTGCATAATGCCAGAAAAGCATTCAGGTTCCTAAGACTCAGACACATCTTCTTTAGCTCTGCTACTCTCCTATCTCTTACAGTTACATTTATAGCATTTGGCAGACGCTTTTATCCAGAGCAACATACATTTGATCTATTTTGTACAACAGAACAATTAAGGGTTAAGGGCCTTGTTCAAGGGCCCACAGTAATTTCTTGCTGGCAATGGGAATCAGTCTAACACTTTCTCCACTAAGCCACCACCACTAAGTCACCACTTCCACTTTTTCTTCCTCAGTGCCGTGGTCAATTGCTAACAACACTGTCTTCTACATGTACCTTGATTCTTGCAGATTTTCTTCAGTCACACATTACTCTGGTGGCATGAGATTCTGGTGCTCTGCTGCTGTAGCCCATGAGAATCAAGTTTCAACGTGTTGTGCATTCTGAGATGCTCTGCATACCACGGTTGTAACAAGTAGTTAATTGAGTTACTGTTACCTTTCTATCAGGTCAAACCGGTCTCGGCATTCTCTCACCTCTGGCATCAACAAGGCAAAACTGCCTTTCACTAGATATTTTCTCTTTTTCTGACCATTCTCTGTAAACCCTAGAGATGGTTGCACATGAAAATCCCACTAGATCAGCAGTTTCTGAAATACTCAGACCAACAACCATGTTCAAAGTCACTTAAATCATCTTTCTTCCCCATTCTGATGCTCGTTTTGAACTGCAGCAGATCGTCTTGACCATGTCTAGGTTTTTTTTTTTTTATAGGTTCTCACATTCTAGATCTTTATAGTGTAAGAAACCTATGTGACATATTTGCCAGACTGATGTATAGACTTTAGGTTGATGTATACTAATTTTACTGTTGATTAGACCCAATTTGTAGGAATAGTTAAAATAGTTGTGAAATAATGTGAAAATAAATCACTAACCTGTGTATATGCCATGACAGTCAAGCAGCTGATTGCCATCTTTGCCCTTCTTGGCAGATATATGCGTCTGGAGAAGAGGAAGAGGCCAGTAATGGCCACTAATGAGCTAATACCCTGCATGAAGAGAAACAACTACTAAACAGCAGGTAAAAAGGGTCACATCAATTAGGACAGTCTGGCTTTATTCAAGCAGGCAACAATAGTGAATGAAACTTTTAATATTTATTAGTATAAAATATTGTGTTCTTTTTAGGGTCTTAACTGGACGCTTTGCTGAAGTTGATAATGCCATATTTTAAAAATTTTATCGCAGAATAAAAATATGTAAAAATAAAACCACAGAGAAGCTTATTGAATAATATTAAAAGATCTAGAAGAATTAGTTTAGAGTAGACTTATTTCTGTAACTCAAACGATTTTAATATGGGCTTCTATTTATTTATTAATAACTACTCACTTTGTCAAGGTACCCCCACCCCCACTTCTCAATTAGCATTATAAGAATAAGAAAATTTTTCTCTAGCTACAGCACAGTACTGGATTTGTGCTTACCAATATGCGGTGATCAAACTGCACGGTGGTGGGATTCTCAAAAATGTTCTTGAGTGCTGGAGAGAAGGCAAGAAGATCATCGGGGATCCAGTAGTCGCCCATTTTTGGGAAAGAGTTGTACACCAGTCCAGCATCAAGACCAGCGACAAAAGCTCCTGTGTAGAAATACCACATTGATTTTATTTTTAATTTTTATGTGGTGTATACTGTGGTGTAGAGGTTAGGATGGTCGCCTCACAAGAAGGTGGTTCCGGGTTAGATTCCTGGGCTAGGGATCATTCTATGCAGAGTTGTTCTCCCTGTGCTTGTGTGGGTTTCCTACCACAGTCCAAAAACATGTACAGTGGGTACAGAAAGTATTCAGACCCCCTAAAATTTCACTCGGTTATATTGCAGCTATTTGCTAAATCAAGTTCATTTTTTTCCTCATTAATGTACACATATATAGCACTACATATTGACAGAAAAGCACAATTGTTGATATTTTTGCTGAATTATTAAAAAAGAAAAACTCAAATGTCACATATCACGGACCCTTTGCTCAGTATTTAGTAGAAGCACCCTTCTAATAGATCTAATATAGCCATGAGTCTTATTGAGAAAGATGCAACAAGTTGTTCACACCTTGATTTGGGGATCCTCTCCAGTGTCTGGAGAGATGGTCAGTTGGGTTTAAGTCAGGGCTCTGGCTCATTTAAAAACAGTCACAAAGTTGTTGTAAAGCCACTTCTTTGTTATTTTGGCTGTGTGCTTATGGTCATTGTTTTATTGGAACGTAAACCTTTGGCCCAGTCTAAGGTCCTGAACATTCTGGAGAAGAATTTTGCCCAGGATATCCCTGAACTTGGCCACATTCATCTTTCCATCCATTTCAACCAGTCGTTCTGTCCCTGCAGCTGAAAATCATGATGCTGCCATGATTCAGTGTTGGGACTGTATTGGACAGGTGATGAGCAGTGCCTGGTTTTCTCCGCACATACTGCTTAAAATTAAGGCCAAAATGTTCTATCTTGGTCTCATCAGAACAGAAAATCTTATTTCTCATCATCTTAGCAAACTGAATACGAGCTTTAATGTTTCCTGTATTGAGGAGAAGCTTCAGTTGGGCCACTCTGCCGTGAAGACCTGATTGTTGGAGGGCTGCAGTGATGGTTGACTTTCTACAACTTTCTCCTATCTCCCGAATGCATCTCTGCAGCTCAGCCACAGTAATCTATGGGTTCTTCTTTACCTCTCTCACCAAGGCTCTTCTCCCCAAATAGCTCAGTTTGGCCAAACGGCCAACTATAAGATGGGTTCTGGTCATCCCAAATGTCTTCCATTTAAGGATTACGCCACTGTGCTCTTAGGAACCTTAAGTGCAGCAGACTTTTTTTGTAACTTTGGCCAGATCTCCAGATTTCAGGTCCAATTATTATAATCAAACACAGCTGGATTGAACAGTTTAAAAGGGTTAAAAGAAGAAATGGACAGCACCTGAGTTGTGACTTATATGACACAGAAAAGGTATTTCAGTTATTTCAATAAATCAGAAAAATTGTCAACAATTCTGTGTTTTTCTGTCAATATGGGGTGCTGTCTGTACATTAACGAGGAAAAAAAATTAGTTAAATGATTTTAGCAAATGGCTGCAATATAACAAAAGGTGAAAAATGTAATGAGGTCTTGAATACTTTCCGTACCCACTGTACATTAGGTTGACTGGTGATTCTAAATTGCCCATAGGAGTGAATGTGTGTGTGAGTGGTTGTTTGTCTATGTGTGCCCTTTGAAAGACTGGCATCCTAGATAGGCTCCATCAAACCCCTGTGATTCCGAGGGGCGCTCACATTAGTCAAACTGACTGTAATAAAGATAGAGTTAAAACACAATGCTAAAGCACCTGTTTGGCAATATTTTGTATTCTATTATTAGATTTATTACATCTAACTTATTTTCTTTTCATATTCAAATTTTAATTAATTTTAAAACATTCCTACTACACAATAATAAACGTTCTTTGGTTCATCATTATTTTGGTCCAAATGTTATTGATAGTATGGTGCATTTTTACTCATGTTAAAAGTTCTGTGTTTTAATATAAACTTGTGTCAATTTTGGCAATTAATGACAAATTTCCTATTGAAGCTAAATCAAAAGTAAATGTTTAAGCTAAATGAAAACCAAGTAAATTTCCAACAAAACACCACCTGCAAAGTCTAATAGCCCATTATGACCTAAAATTTGATATTAGTGCTTACCTGAGAGAGCTGTGAGAAACACCAATGCCCCTGCGCCCTTGGCGAATCTTCTGAGTTGCACTATACGTGTGGTATCTGGCAACTGCGACAATGACAGTACTTAAGTCAGAATAAACTTGAGTGTTTCAGCATACTGGTATGTGTGTCTACCTTATTAACAGGAAGCATCAATGTGAGTCCCATCCAAAGACTGGCGCAGTAGAGAAGAAGCGCCGAACCGAGGTGAGATGCCAGTCTGTACTGACTGACACGGGGAATGTCGCACGAGTCTGGCTTCTCTTCCAGTCCACTCTTTACCATGTACCAACCCAGAAGACCCTGAAATGAAACACAGAGTGACACAGAAAAATCTAAAAGAAAAATCTAATGCCACAGCCTATAAAGATACACTAGACCAAAGTCAAAATCAAATAAGTTTTATTGTTCTTTCAACCCTATATGGCAGAGACGTTTACAGTAAAATGAGATAACATTTCTCCAAGACCAATTCAGACAATTAATGCAGCACAGTGTACACACACGACAAGTGAAGGGCAATACAGAGACAACAACAACACAGACATAGATGCCAACAAATAAGCAGCAATGAGGTAGTTACAGTGTAAATAAAAAAAATATATATTCTTGATTTGTTGACTAGAAACCCAGATGTACAAAAACACAAGAGTAAATTTCAAATATGTGTAAAGTGACAAGTGTAATGACATTGATATTTGATAGTTATGTAAGAGCAGCAATGTGTGTGTTACTGTGTGTGTGCATGTTTATTTGCAGGCTTCTGTCTGTATTTGTGTGTGTGAGACTGTGTACATTCACTCGGCCCCTCTCCATGTTGAGGAGTCTGATGGATGGGGGAAAAAGCTGTTACACAAAAAGTTGAATGTTCCAGAATCTTTTCCCAGACAGCAAGAGTGTGAAGTGTGTGTGGTCATCAACAAAGTGATTGTTGACTTCAGGAGATCACAGACACCAAAGTGTCTTACAGATACAGCATGTGGTGTACATGTCCCTGATGAAGGGAAAACTGAGTCTGATGATCTTTTTTCTCACTATCCTCTGCAGGGTCTTGCGTTCCATGATAGTACAATTCACAAACCAAAAAGTGATGCAGCTACTTAGAATGCTCTCTATATGCTCTCTATAGTCTTTCTGTAGAACATGGTCAGGATGGGGTGAGAGGTACGCTCTCCTCGTCTCACAACAATTGCATGTTCGATTCTTGGGCCAGGGACCTTTCTGTGCGGCGTTTGCATGTTTTCCACATGCTGGCATTGTTTCCTCCAGGTACTCTATTTTCATCCCACAGTCCAAAAACATGCATTAGGTATATTGGTGATTCTAAATTGCCCATAGGAGTGACTGTGTGTGTGAGTGGTTGTTCGTCTGTGTGTACCCTGCGATAGATTGTTGACCTGTACAGCGCCCTATGTGCGCTGGGATAGGCTGTAGCAAACCATAGTGACCCCAAATTAGAGAATAAAATGATGAATAAACGAATGAATGCACGAACTAATGAATGAACGAATGAGCTGTGCATTGCTGCACAGTCGTGGGTCAGAAAGGTGAACAGCAGTGGACTGAACATGCAGCCCTGCAGAGCTCCCGTATTCAGTGTGGTTAGGGTTGTAGCTAAACTGTGCAGGACACCAGCCCTCCAGGACCTAGCACTACATACTATTAACCTCAGAACGTTTGGGTTTAAAAAAAGATATTGTTACAGTACCTGGAAGAACACGAAGCCACACAGGCCCAGTACACGAGCCTTAATGGATCGGTTGAAGTAACCTTTTTTCCAGAAATATATGGTGGGCAGGATGTAGGCTAAACCCACAAGCCTTCCCCACATACGGTGGCCCCACTCCATGTAGAAGATGAACTTAAACTCAGTGAGGCTCATGTCATGGTTCATTCTGTTAAAAATAAAGGTGGTATGAGATTAAGCAACAAAAGGTTTGCAGTTTTATTTTTTACTTATTATATAAAATAACATTTGAATATATTTTGCAAGGATTATATCCTATATAAGAGTCAGAGTCATATTTGTAACACTTTGCCAGTCATGTTGCAGTTTGTTCTGTTGTGTTTCTAATAATAATATAGTTGAGCCTGATAAATCCTGGCATTGGCATCTTTCAATATGCCTGTGCAGGGAAGAAAAAATCCATTGATGGCATAACTTCATTCAGTATATTCTCGTACTCAGCTGACCACATTCTTTGAGTACATCCTGTTGCTGAACCTTTTCTTAGATCTTATGCCTAGTTAAATCTAAGTGGCGTTCTTGTAGGCCAGGCAGTGTAGATATTATACCAACAATATAGCTATAATACCACTTGAAAGTCTGGTTCCGAACAAGATTGACATCACATCATAATATAGTCACACCAAAATTTTATATTTAGCACAGATCAATGGAAAAGTGGTTAAATTATATTTAAAATGAGTATTTTGTTTTACTCTTATTAAGGCTCCAGTGAATGCACAACCCTAGGTATTTAAGGAAGGTACAAAAAGGTTGAAAAGAACGATGATTTTTATAATAAAAGATAGTTAACATTAGAATCGGTAGCTATGAGAGAAAATTAGACTTACATTTTAAACTCAGGAAACTGCTGGTATTTAGAGAACTCAGCCTCCCACTCTGCTTGCGTCTGAGGAGGCTTCATCTCCTTTACCAAGTGCCAGTCCACCATGGAGAGGCCCGACTCGGTCAGTCTACATAAACACAACACCTTCACATTAATAAGTGGTCATATAGAAGCTCACACATCTGCCATGTGCATGCGTTAATTATTAGCTTTCTTTTAGGATGTTGCCAGGCAGATCTTCCATAACTTTAAAACAAATTTCTATCTGTGTATCTGGGTCAGTTCTTTTTTTAATATTAACATTATCATTATTATCATTATTACCATTATTATGTTTATTATTGAGGAGCATCTTCTCATTCATTATGGACATATTTAATCATAAATAG
>JAOTRA010054928.1:0-17735 GCA_026260255.1 Pseudolaguvia tuberculata | reverse complement strand
TGTGCTGGGATAGGCGCAGCAGACCCCCGTGACCCCGGATTCGGGAATAAGCGGGCAAGAAGATGAATGAATGAATTTGTTAAATAGGGAATCTAAAGAGAATGACAGAGAGAGAGAGAGAGAGAGAGAGAGAGAGAGAGAGAGGAGATGCAGACAGAAGGAGATCTGGGGGACTTAATCTTAATCTTATAGGACTGAATAGAACTACACTGATCCTAATGCTATTAATACGATTATGTTAAGGGGAATTTCAAATTGTTTACCACTAATTGTAAAGGTTACATAAGTTTTCTCAGAGTGACAAGGTAGCTTAGAAGTTAGTATTGTTGCTTCATAGTAAGAAGATCCCGGGTTCGATTTCCAGGCACGGGTCCTTTTGTGTGAGTTTACGCTGGGTAGTAAAAACATGCATTTTAGGTGTAAAATTGTGAGGTTCTAGTATGCAGTGAAACAATAAAAAATGTATCAGAGCGGTGGTGTAGGGGTTAGCACGGTCGCCTCACAGCAAGAAGGTCCCGGGTCTTTTTGTGCAAAGTTTACATGTTCCCCCTGTGCTTGTGTCGGTTTCCTCTGGGTCCTCTGGTTTCCTTCCACAGTCCAAGAACATGTACATTAGATTGATTGGTGAGTCCGAATTGCCCATTGGAGTGAGTGCGAATGTGAGTGGATGTTTGTCTATTTATGAGATGAACTGGTGTAAACTCCAACAGACCACCACAACCCCGAATTGCGGAAAAAGTGGCATAGAAGATGAACGAATGAATTAATGTATGACAGCCTTGTGTCTACATATAGTTTCCGTGTCTACATGCAGATATTTCATTCATTCATTCATTCATTCATTCATTCATTCATTCATTCATTCATATTCTTACCCCTTAATTCGGGGTCACAGGGGTCTGCGGGCGCCTATCGCAGCACACATAGGGCAAAAGCCAGGGGTACACCCTTGACGGGTAGCCAGTCCATGTCAGGGCATGGCACATAGGGCAACACATATACAAACAACCCTTCACACACACATTCACTCCTATGAACAATTTACAATCACCAATCCACCTCATCTGCATGTCCTCCCCATGACTTTGGGAGGAAACCAGAGTACCCGGAGGAAACCCACGCAAGCGTTAGAGCCTATCCCATCACACAAAGGGAGAAAGGCAGGGGTACACCCTGGACAGTTCACCAGTTCATGCTAACCATCAACCATTGTTTCATTACATAAGGTTTCATTTGCTTTTTGTTATTAATTTGTTATTGTTTACATTCTTTCACACAAATAATCACTGTCCAGTACATAGAATTTATAACATGTTACAAGAACTTAGTCATCTTAGTCATCAGTTTTTTTACCTCTCATCTAACGTGGTCAATTCACTATCCTGATATTGGGTCTCTTCGACACCAGATAGCAGTAATTGGTGGTTGGTGTCAGACCCATGCAGGATGTTTCTGCTGATAGTCTGGGACAGGGAAGTAGCTTGAAGTCTATCTGTGGAAATTTTAGGATCTCCCCATGGTCTTGGTAGTGTAGACATACCAGAAGACCTGACAGTCTGGACAGTTGATTGGTTCTCTTGACAAAACACAGTACGAGCGTCAAAAAATGGCTTTAAACCAATTGCAGCCTTAAAGCCATTTTCCTCACCGCTGTCCTTCCTGGATGTTTCCTCCTGTACATTTACAGAATAGGAAGTGGATGGATGTAAACCGGTAGGATGTGCAACTTTGTAATATGTTGAATAAACTGAGGATGGGATTCTGGTTCTTGAGACAGGTGGAAGTATTGGGGTGCAACCATTACCACAAAAGGTTGAACCTTCATCCTCACCTGAGTCTTTGTTTGATGATTCTACTGTTTCTTTTCTTCTCCCAAAGAAAGACTTGTTAATATGCTCACCATCTTGGACTAACTCATCTAAATTACAGTTCATTTCCTCATCTTTGTCTTTTGCTCTAAATGACCGGCCATCGGGAGAGGTGTCTGAAATATTCAGGGTATACTGAGTAGGAAGTAAAACTGTCTGCATTGTGGTTCTTTGAGCCTGAGGTGCATAGCATGTCTTATGTTTGGTCTCACTGATCATTTCTTCACCAGTAGAGTTGTCCATTAGCACTTCAGGAGGAGGAGGTGGAAAGCTGATCGTATCTACATTATAAGGTTTCATTGAAACTTGCTGGTCAGGTGGGTAACTGTTGATGTTATTGGAAACACCTGCCTCATACATGTTTAGTGAAGACAAAAATCTTGTCTTATTTTTCTTAAATCTGGGCTCATTAAGTGGCCTTTGGTTTGGAATGTCACAAACATTTTGGCTAAATGTATTGATGAGTCGTCGGACAGCATATTTGCCTGGAGGTACAGGTGCAAAACCAGACATTAAGCTTGGTATAAGCTCAGGTTTGACTGGGCCATAGTTTTCATCTCTAAGATGATTGATTTCTGATATAGTTTGTCTTTTGTTATTCCATTCAGGTTTTTGTTGATTTTTTGTTCTGTTTGTCTTTTGTATCCTATCATCATTCATTCTTTTGCCTAAACAATCTGCTGATCGGGACCGTCCTGCAGCCTGTAAATGAGAAAATGTATGATTTTCTACAGAAGACACAAAATAATTGTCTGCACTTTTAGCTCGTCTGATAGTTTTGTCTTTTTGAGCTCTCTGTAAGTTATACTGTGTTGGTTTATTGCGCTGCAGATTAACTCGAAGTGGAGACCGACGAAGTTCGTTTTGAAACCAATTAGATCTTTTTTGGTCTGTCAATTTACATTTTTTCTCCTGTACCTGGATTGATTCATCATCACAATTGATATCTTCACCATCAATATTTTTCTTAGCACAATAATCATCTCCATCCACATGAACATAGGCATGATCTGATAAATTGGTATCAGCATGGCCATATGATGATTGAGGGGTAACTAATGGATCAGGTCTCTCCTGTTGGCTGCAGTATCGCACTAACCCATTGTGGGACTCGTTTTCCACACCAATCCCACTGTCTTCACTGGGAAGGGCAGTGTCTTCTGAATTCTGAGTCTTCAAGGCGTATGATTCCATACAATTCAATACCTGTTTCAAACGTAATTCCACTGCCCTCTTTGCTCCTAGATTTCCTGCCAGCAATTGGTTGAATGAGTTAAAGTAAATACTAGTTTCTTCTAAGGATTTGTCCCCCAGTTCTGTTACCGACTCCAGTACTAGCCTCATTTTTTTAATTAATTGATCTAGCATACACTGCATTGTAGTTGGTGCATTTACAGGTTCAGCCTCTGGTATTTCTGGGTTTTGTGGAGCATCATCCTTTGCTGCTGGCAAAATTTTGAGCGTTGCTACCATCTGCTCTCCTTCAGTCGCAATTTCTTCCAAGGTCTGATTTATCTCTGTATACTGTAATGATAATAAGGTAACCATTGGCTGTAAAGAAAGATGTGTTTGTGTGGCCTTTTCCAAAAGCTTCACGAGAGACTCAAATTTAGGGATATTATGTGTCATATAAGCACATGCTGCCACATGAGCTTCTGGTATGCCTTGTGGAAGATCTGAATTTGACTCCATGTATACAGTTTTATTCTGTTGTTCTATTCTTCTGCTTTTTTTGCATTTATTAGCTTCTTTTTGCCTCTCATGTTTTATTTCTGTGTTTTCCTTTATTAATGTATTCTCCGTTAAATGCAGCGTTGTCTCTCTTATCTCAGTATCGCTAGCTATTTTACAAACTGTAGCTTTGTTACCTTGGAGTTGTACAGAATGATTTTCTTCCTGTAATAAACTTTGTCCTCCAGAGGCTATTTCTGTCTCTGTTTGGCTTTTAATGTCCGTCCCTGCAGTAGAGTGATCACGGTTGCCTTCACATGATCCAAACTGTAGAATTTTGTCCCGTTGGTGATAGAGTCCTGTAAAGAGTTGACTTTTAGAAGGTGAGCAGCCCATCGTAGGTAACCTTCTGAGGGCTCAATGTAGATACAGAAATTTTTCAGAACAAATATAGCAAGACCTTAATAATGATTAATGATTTCTCCACTATGTCCTAAGATCCTCTTGTCATTATTCAATGTTCCTTTAAACGTTTTAAGCTTCAGAAACTTCCCAATTCTTTGTGCTGTAATTTTTAGTTCTTTTTTTGAGACCATTAAAAATAAAACCAGTGTATTCTCCTTTACACTATGCCTTTGGATAGTAAAGAGGCTGAGAGGATAAAGAAGGATTGGAAATTCACAAGATGTACAGATGGCCATGGTCACACGTAACAACCTAATCTCCTGGAGAAAAACAAGGTAGTTGTTGGTTTACTATCTTTGTCCTAAGTAACACTACAGTGTAACTATAGTAGTACCTAATAGTAGTAGTCATTTAATTAGTATTATTTACAGACACACTGTTATGAAAATGTGTTTCTACGCATAACAAATCTTGATAAAAGGGGAGGGGGGGGGGGGGCTAAATGGCCAGATCAGTTTATACTACCAGGAATACTATTGTAACATTTGTGGCATTTTTTGTATCTCTCTGAACATTTGCTCAGGGGCCCAGTAGCAATTGAACCCACAACCTCCCTAGCCTACAGTCTAAACTATCTTTTGCCATAAAAGGATTATAACATGTATAATTACTCTTAGTAAGCACAAAACAACCAACAAGCAACCTTGAGGAGGTTAAGCTACTCCAAATGACCAATTAAAGACTTTTAATGATGCAAAACAAATCCACAAAACTATACACTGCTATTTTACTAGTACATTTAAATAGTAAACTCATTCGATCAAGATGTTGACAGTGTTCTACCAACACCTCTATTAAATGTGAATGTGCAATAGAACAGGAATAAAAAAGAGTGGAAGTGTAGACAGTAGTGAAATAATCAGAGTGTGCAAGGGTGTGAGGGTGCAGTCTATTGTTACAAGGTTAAGAGCCATGGTGTAATGTTTTTTAGGATCCATGATGCAGGAACACACCGTTAGTAATTAACTCAGGATTGATTTATTATCAGGCAGGCAGAGGTCAATACACAGGCAGAACAAACAGTGAACGCTTAGTATGATGGAGACAACAAACAATACTTCGCAATGTTAGTTAACACATTTAACTTAAATATGGCACCCTCTAACCCATAATAGGAAACAGTTCATTAAAATTCGGGTGAAGGCGCCCTCGTGTGGCAATTGCAGCGTTATTTGTAATCCATTCCAATCCTCACATATCAATTGTTCATGTGTCTGACTGTACAATAAAAAAATGATATCATAACCCAGGGTAGGAATTTATTTACATTATGACATGAAATATATTATTTTTTATAATGCAAACAACTAGATAAATGATGATTATATATTTACACTATGTGACTCCGAGATGATTGAGTTATAATGAATCGTGACCAAGACCATGCTTCAGAAACTTTTCGTATCCGAGTAAGAATAGCAGGAGTCTTTATGGAATCCGGGTGGGATGATTTGCATGAATGCTGCACAGCTCAAAAATTCTGGACGGATGCTGTTCTGTGTTCTGTATTGATCCTTAAAAAGGGACACACTATTTATTTTCTAGAAAACAGGATGATTCATAGGATGTATTTTTTTGGTAACAATCACAATTTTTTGTTATATTAAAATAGTTACATTTTAAATAGTTATTTTGCCTAATGAAGACAAAACCAACTATCTGCAATCATGAGCGAGGGGGGTAAAAATGAGTATTCCTTTCCCTAATTTCTGACAATATTCTGAACCATTTTGTGCTAAAGTGTCCGAACATGACACCGTAGTTAGAGAGCATGATAGCAGATAGCTGAAAACTTGGGCGCTTGTCCTCTAAGATAAAATAAAATATAATTAAACAAAGCCAGGCACACAAATGAAAGAGCATACTGAAGATTATGGGTTCTGTTTCTCTCTCTCTACCTATAAAGGCCAACACAAAACAACACACAGCTAGAAGAGCAATGTATAAATGCATCACAGCAAAGCCAGCTAAATAAGTGCCATGAGTACACAGCCGGTTCATGGTAAGTTGATCTGATGAAGGTTTTTCTGCAACTTTTAAAGGATCAAAAATAAACCAAAAGAGGCAAACAAGACCTTGAACTGCAGTAATGATGGTTATGCTGACAAAAGGCCTATAAAACCTGCTTAAGTAAAGCTGTCTATTTGGGTTGTAGGACATGTAGCCAATAAACGAACCAAAGGCCTTAACAAAAATGCATGCAACAGTGAGAGTAAAACCAAGTCCATACATTGCCTGTTGTAGCATGCAATGATGGGGGGTTGGATTGCCTAAAAATGCTATGACACTGCCAAAACTTATAGCCAGACCTGCATGCATAATGCATAACAATGGAAAGTTCTCCCTAACTATCCTATGCTCCTTGTGTCTGGTAAAAAATATGACAGAGAACAACAACAACATTATGCCGATTATTGTTCCTATCATAGCTACAATAGAATGTGCTGCTCCCCACTCCAGAATCCCTAAATCCCAGTCCTGACAGGTTGTGGAACCAGGAGGAGAGGTTCCATTTTGACACTTTGAACAGGATGGTTGATCTGTGGAGAAAAAATGAAACCACATGGTTTGAAAACCATTTGTTCGTTCGTTCGTCCGTTAATTCGTTCATTCATTCATTCATTCATTCATTCATTCATTCATTCATTCATTCATTCATTCATTCATCTTCTTACCCGCTTATTCCCTAATTCAGGGTCACCAGGGTATGCTAGAGCTTATCCCAGCTCACATAGGGCGAGAGGCGGGGGTACACCCTGGAAGGATCGCCAGTCCATCACAGGGCAACACATATACAAAAAAAACACTCACACATTCACATCTATGGACAATTTAGTATCACCAATCCAACTAATCTGCATATTTTTGGACTGTGGGAGGAAACCGGAGTACCCAGATGAAAATCAATAATTAGTGGTGCCGTTATGCAATTTTGTGCTTTTTGAAAGAATGGTAGGTTGTGCCCTTTACCACACCCATTCATACCGTTACTACTAACTAAAACTTATTAAGTTCCTAAATTGTGTGGAATCATTTTACCTTCTTCCCCCTAAACGATGCCCCTGCTGAAAATTTGACTCACCTTCCTTATCAGAATATTCTCCAGCAATACAGTTGATACAGACATAGCAGCAGGTTATATTTGATATGTGTTTGTGTGTGCCTGGAGGACATCTCTTTGAACACCTGGATTCAGGGACCTTCATGGGGACAGAGAGGTGTACCTTCATTAAAATCCGTAACAATCCAGAACTACATCTTTGTGCTAATACACATTACATGATCATCTATAGGCTTACATATGATGTGTATATATATAGAGAGAAATTCCATTTCAATTGCTCTCACCGTGTTGTTAAACCATGAGATTTTCTGTGTATCGACATCAACATTGTTACTACTTGTAAGATATTTTCCCACAACGTCAATTACTCTTTCATCACCATCCTTTTTCCACATGATAAGATCATAACCGTTTTCAAAATCTCCTTGTTTATTGAAGGAATAAGTTTGATTGTCCACAGTGAATTTCATGTTGCGAAGTATATTTATAAGCTGAACATAAAAAAAGATGACACAATTTGACATCAAACTCTTATGTCTTGATGAAAATCATAGTTGTCATTATTACCTTCCAAGGTAGAAAGTTAGTATCTTCAGCACAGGAAGCGTTGTCACACTTTAAAAGCTTCCTGATAGCATGAGCAATGGCATAAACTGCCAGTCTTTGGCTGTAAGCCTCTGTCAGATCCACAGAGTGAAGCAGGTAGCTATCATCTGTACTGTTGCAAAACAAAGAAATTGGCTCCTGAGACTGCTCAGTGCAGTTTGATCGCATTTGTTTGTACTCAGTGATAAAATCATTCCATGCGCCTGGACTTGGTCTAATATCTCTCATGTAGTCCTCAAATCCAGGAATGTCCCGAGTCATAAAGGAAAATCCAAATACGTCTCCCACTTTGTTTATGTCTTTCATCGTCATTAAAAAGCGTGCTGTTGACCATGAATCACTAGCAATCCAGACCCGACTGACATTTCTTTTAATCATCTCCTTAAAGATCATCTGCACAAGTTCTGGTCTTAATATAAGCAGAACAACTGTTGCATTCAAGGACTCGATTCGATCAGCTATATTAATTATCTTCTCTTCTATATCTGCTGAACCGAGGTAATTCGGTAACACTTCCTGGTACTGCAGACACACTTGTTCTTTTTGTGCATCCTTCACAAAGTTTTCCAGGAGTGCTCTGCCATAGTCATCATCCAGGGTAACCACCCCCACCCAGTTCCAGGAATAATGGCTCATAAGCTTTGCCAGTGCTTTAGTCTGGTATAGATCGCTGGGAACAACACGAAAGAATGAGGCATAGCGTAATTTGTCACTCAGTACTGGAGCAGTCGAGGTGCAACTGATCTAATGAGATTAAAAAATATATATATGAAGTAAGAAAAGGCAAGTCTGGTAAAGTTTTATTGAATTGTTCAATATCACCATCACCAATTCTGTGATAAAAAAATTTAAAATTCATTCATTCATTCATTCATTCATTCATTCATTCATTCATTCATCTTCAAATTTCCTTATTCTCCTAATTTGGGGTCGCTGGAGCCTATTCCAGTGCACATAGGACGCCAGTCCATCGCAGGGCCACACACAAGCATACACACTTGCACTCACTCCTATAAGAAATTAAAGAGCCGTCAATCAACGAAATGTACTTAAAGTATCCCGAGAAGCCAGTCGACCACTGTGACCCCGAATTAGGGAATAAGCTGGCTCAAAGATAAATGAATGAATGAATTTCATGAATTTCTACAATTTCATTACAACTAAAATATACAAAATTAGTTGTTCTTTAATAGCACACTCCAATTTACCTAATCATTACCACACAAAGTATACTTAAGTTTTAATCATATATTTACATATTTATATTAATAGAGGTTATTATTAATAATACAAACATTAAATAATTAATAAAATGTGAATTCCAATAACATTTATTCTATAACATACATCACTGTAGTTGTACATTTAAACTATTGCACAATGTGTAAATATATATATATCTATATCAACATTTTCCCCAAACTTTAAGTCTGTACTTTAAGGAAAAATGTTTCTAGCAATAATGCTTCAGTAATTTTACCTGGGGAATCATATAGATACTGAGAAGTTTGGCAATAGGAATTGACAATTCAGAGTATCTTTCACCCAGTATTGCTTTTATGGGTGAACTGAAGTTTGAGTAATCAGGAAGAAGTGTAGGTGCTCCATCAACAGCAAGCATGCGCTCCACACAGTCTAAAGCTTTAGTACCATATACGCAAGCATCACACATCAGATAGCCAAGCTTAATGCCAGGTAGAAAGCTCGAGTTATTGATCTCTTCTATTGTGTGAAACACAACTAAAGATGCCACAAATGGTATTGGATCGAAGCTAGACATGAAAAGAAATAAAAGATTTACCTTAGTATTCAAGCATTATTTAAAAAATTACATTTTGGAAAAGCAGGTAAGAAGATGAATGAATGAATGAATGAATGAACATTTTTGTTTAAACTCACTCTGTGCAAGTATACAATGCTGGAACTATTCGACTCTCAAGATCTTGTACTTTCGAATGAACTGATCCCACAAGTCCAAGGACGATGTCACCCGGCATATAGGCTCCAAAATGTGACTTTATAAAATCACTGCGTGCCACCGATTCTAACATCAACACCCTCAACACATACAGCCATAGATGAGAAACATGGGATGCCATGTTGTAGAGATACGAGAGTTAACGTTGTGTCTGACAGTGTTTAAAATAACAACAACTTTATGTACGCAAATGGCTAGAAAATCTGGTAGAACAGGTATGACAGTTAGGGTTAATGCTTATTGTGCAATCATTTAATAAAAAAATGGGCATTACAGTACTGTCATACAATAGAAATATAAATCTTTTTCTCTATGGCTCATTATATAAACTCTTCATTGGTCCTGAGTTTGGGATACTTTCTTCACATCTACATCTTTTCTATTTCTATTAAGGCAATTCATTCCATCATTCATCTTCTTACCCGCTTATTCCCTAATTCGGGGTCACAAGGGTATGCTGGAACCTATTCCAGCACACATAGCGCGAGAGGCAAGGGTACACCATGGACGGTTCACCAGTCCATCGCAGGGCAATATACAGACAAACAACCATTCACACAAATGTTTTACTCCTATGGACAATTTAGAATCACCAATCCACCTAATCTGCATGTTTTTTGTTGGACTGTGGGAGGAATCCGGAGTACCCGGAGGAAACCCACCCAAGCGCAGGAAGAACATGCAAACTCTGCACAGAAAGATCCCTGGCCTGGGAATCGAACCTGGGACCTTTTTGTTGTGAGGCGACCGTGCTATCCACTGCACCACCGCGTACCACATTAAATAGTCTTTTCTATATTTTAGCCATAAAGCAGTGATAATGGAATAAATGGATTAAATGAAAAGGACCAGCATAACTCCAAAACACACACATGCAGAGACACAAACACACTGTAATCATTTGACTGACAGGAAGCCTGCATAGTTGGCAAGTTTAGTAAACCAACAAGATTTTCAGGGCTGTTTTGTTTGACATTACTTTCATTTTAACTTATTCATAAAACTGTTTATACAACTGCATTTTTAAAATTTCATTCATTCATTCATCTTCTTACCCACCTATTCCCTAATTCGGGGTCACTGGGGTTTGCCGGAGCAGGGGTAAACCCTGGACAGTTTGCTAGTCCATCGCATAGCCAAACAACCACTCACACAGTAGCCAGAGGAAACCCACGCAAACGCGGGGAGAACATGCAAACTCCGTAAAGAGAGATCCCCTGCCCGGGAATCGAACCCTGGACGTTCTTGTTGTGAGTTGACTGTTCTAACCACTATGCCCACCTTTTACAATTAGCATTCATTATTTGTATTTATGCTTTAATTTCTTTGTCACAGAACATCAGATGTAAGAGCTTTAATGTTAGAAAGGCTGAACGAGTTATTGATGCCACAACTGGTGTTTAAAAAAACACACCTCCCCCCCCCCCCCAACAATATTCCATACATTTGCACTGTTACTGCAGGTCATACGCTCAGTTACTAGGAGTTCCTTTAAATTAATCACAGGAACGGTGACTTGCAGATCTGGAAGATTTAGTTTCTGTTTGGTATACCAACAAGAATGTTTTGTGTTTATGTTACTTTTGTTTTATCTTATCAATAAAAAAATGACGGACGGCGTGGTGGCGTAGTGGCGTAGTGGATAGCACAGTTGCCTCACTACATGAAGGTCCTGGGTTCGAATCCCAGGCTAAGATCTTTCTGTGCAGAGTTTGCATGTTTTTGCGCTTGCGTGGGTTTCCTCTGGGTGCTCTGGTTTCCTCCCACAGTCCAAAAACATGCAGATTAGGTGGATTGGTGATTGTAAATTGTCCATAGGAGTGACTGTGTGTGTGTGTGAGTGAATTATATGTCTATGTGTTGACCTGAGATGGACTGGCAACCAGGGTGTAACCCCGCCTCTCGCCCTATTTGTGCTGGGATAGGCGCAGCAGACCCCTGTGACCCTGGATTCGGGAATAAGCGAGTAAGTAGATGAATAAATGAATAAAAAACTGACTTATTGCGACTATCTTTTTTGCAAATTTTATTTGCGCCTCTTTGTGATTGTGATTCTTCTCCATCACTTTCTGACTTTTTTTGTACAGATTAGTTCTAGAGCCAGGGTGGTGTGGTAGTGTACTGGTTAGCATGGTAGCCTCACAACAAAAAGTTCCTGGGTTCGAATACCGGAGTTGACATGTTCTTCCCGCGCTTGAGTGGGTTTTCTCCAGTCCAAAACCATGTACATTAGGTGGCTTGGTGATTCTAAATTGTCCATAAGAGTGAATGGTTGTTTGTCTATGTGTTGCCCTGAGATGGACTGGCGACCCGTCCAGGGTGTAACCCCGCCTCTCGCTCCTGCAGTGACCCCCGAATTAAGAATAAGTGGGTAAGAAGATCCTACTTGTATAGGATCTTTATCACCTACTGAACACCAGAACAAAAGGCTTCATGCTGGCTTTGAATGTGAATTCGACTGACTCGTAGTGGCGACCGCCAATCAGCAAAGAGCTTACTGATACATCCTTTTTTTTTAAAAAATCTGTCAACAAGACAGAACAGTATTGTAGATCACCCAGAAGTGAATGTTATGTTACACATAGTTTGTCTGCTCTTACAAAAGCGAGAATAAGACAAAGGAATTGGGGGATTTGTATGAAAAATGTCTCCATCTGGTGGATGGATGTTTCATAATTTTTTGGCCAAAAAGACAACTACCGCATAATCTTTCAAATTGTAATCCTGTCCATACTATGGAGTAGATGACTTTTATTCCAAAAATGTTCAGGCACAATAATAATCCAGATGTAATATAATCTGTTGCAGTATTCATTCATTCATTCATTCATTCATTCATTCATTCATTCATTCATTCATTCATTCATTCATTCATTCATCTTCTTACCCGCTTATTCCCTGATTTGGCGTCACGGGGTCTGCTGGCGCCTATCCCAGCGAGAGGCAAGGGTTAATGCTGTGATATTACTTCATTATGTGATGCAAAAATACTCACCTTGATTTATACATAATTATATCACTTAAAAATACATATGTAGCGCTTTTCCAAACACTGGTTTCCTTAATTAATTTCTATTTTTTTCTCCTAATTTTTTTCCTAACATAATATACACACTAAAGATAAAACAAAATAACTTTACTAATTAAAGACCTAACAAATATCCTACACAATGTGTGTGAAACTACAACAATCATTTACAAACCTAGTTAAATAAATATACTGCACTTTATTCATTTGATCCTAATTCAATATACAATTACTCGTTAATACGGGTAAACAATGACTCCAAGACTAATTTCTCAATAAATTATATATTGTGAATTAATTGTATATATAAAAAAACCCCAGATAAACTACTATCACAACATGCAAGTTAACAAAATAATCACAGAAACCAAATAAAATTCGGACTTATTTTTAAGCTTTCTCACATTCACAATTTTCCCAAAAACAAACACAGTCTTTAGATCCGTTGCAAGCCCATGTCAGAAGATCCATAATTTCCAAAAAATAAAAACTTAAATAAAAATAAACGAGCAATTTAAAGACCTTGATTGGAATTGATCTTTCCTTGTCTATTGTCCGACGGTGAGAGTAAAGGTGGCTGATTGTCCAAAAAGGATGCACTCACACTTAGCGGACACCGGTAGCGTTGACACGCAGTCTGATGACGCACTTTATTTAATTCCTTGTGGCCGGAGGAACTCTAAACATCACCCGGTAGTTCAGAGCGCAATCCGGGTTTCTGAAAAGCTCTAATTTACACATCCACATTTATTCTATTTCTCCTGTTCTCTTTTCACGCTCTCTTCCTCTGCTCACTCTCCCTCGACCCCTGACACCGGGTCTTTCTGGTCTTCCCATCAGCACCTTAACCATTGAGCTACCACTGACCCGAGTATGTTTCAGGTGAGGGGTTTCAGTAAACTCGGAATGGGCAGTTGGTCAAGACTTTTGGTCAATTTATGCGGAGGAAGTTGGAACAGGATTTTCTGCATAGACAGCAGACAGAGTCTTGCTGGATTTTTTCCGATCAGATAGTTATAGTTGTCCTCCCCCAGAACTTCAGCCCACCCCTGTGGATCATCTATTAGTGAGCTCTTCATGTTGAACCGCACCTCGGGAATAAACATGAGCAGCTTTTCCAAACATAACGTATTGGCATGTGTGTTCACTGGAGATGTCCACAGCTGTAAAAGGACGAGATCCAGCGGTGTCCTTTCATTCTCATCCTCAAGTTGTGGTGATGCGCCATATCCCAGTAACTGAGTCTGAGTTTTTCCATCCTCCATGCGGTTGCATCCTCTTCGATTTATGTAAGAGTGCAGAGAAGGGATTGTATACGCCACCTGAAGGATGAGCTCCAGGATTTCTCTTCTGCGGTACCGAACTGCCTCGGCCAGATGTGGAGCGGATGATGGACAGCGGCAGAATTTCTCACTTGGCATGGCAAGCGCAGCAGCTGAAAAGTGTTCCAGAAGATATTGCGCGTAAACTCGGTGGTCGTGCATGATGGCATACAGAAGTGCCTCAGAAGGAGTGTATGTTTGTTGTTTAATATCTTCTTCCCAGTAAAATATTTTCGTGTTGCGCATGTTCTCCAAAACCCATACAGATGCGTGGTCTCTCACAGCTTTGGAAAAAATAAACGAAAGAAATGTTCCGTGGCATGACACAGTAATCTATACATCAACCTTCCTTAGTGTATAAGGAAGGTTGCAGATATAACCAGAGAAACGAGCCATTAAAGGAGGTTTCTACGTCATAAAATAATCCAGCCGAACCCTTTAGTCCAACCCTTGTTTTCTCTGTTGCTATGGAGACATTTTTAATGACTAGAATATGAATAATATTTATCAGAATAAGAATAATATCTAATCAACTCATTATTCATCCCGTTTTAAGGCTCGAGATTTTAACAGATTTTGACTTGTTTATTTTTGGTAATTATAATTTCTTTATAAAAGGATTTTATAAGCACTAATTTATAATTAGTGGCGTAGTGGATAGCACAGTTGTCTCACAACAAGAAGGTCACGGGTTCTGATCCGGGCAGGGATCTTTCTGTGCGGAGCTTGCATGTTCTCCCTGTGCTGCGTGGGTTTCCTCCGGGTACTCTGGTTTCCTTCCACAGTCCAAATTAGGTGGATTGGTGATTGTAAATTGTCCATAGGAGTGAATGTGTGTGTGAATGGTTGTTTGTCTATGTGTTGCCATGAGATGGACTAGTGACCCCGGATTCGGGAATAAGCGGGTAAGAAGATGAATGAATAATTAAACTTTATAGGGGCGGTGCGGTGGTGTAGTGGATAGCACGGTCACCCCACAATAAGAAGGTCCCGGGTTCGATTCGGGGATCTTTCTGTTCTGAGTTTTCATGTTCTCCCGGTTATTTCCGGGTACTCCGGTACATTAATTCTAAATTGTCCATAGGATTGAATTGTGAGTGGTTGTTTGTGTATGTGTGGCCCTGCGATGGACTGGCGACCCGTCCAGGCTGTACCCCTGCTTTCAAATACCAGCTGGGATAGGCTCCATCAGACCCACGTGACCCCGAATTAGGGAATAAGCGGGTTAGAAGGTAAATGAATGCATGAATGAATGAATAAAAGTACAATGACGCAATGCTGCTTATGAAACACAAGAGGGCAGAAGTGCACCTTATTTCCTGCTTACTGAACTCATTTAACCAAACCAGTAAAATTGGTGTGAATTTAGGATTTCAAATTCCTAAAGGAAAAATAATGTGAAGATGGCTTAGAAGATCTCATTTGTCTCTCTGTTTATAAAGAAGCCCATTACTCAACCCATTAGTATGTTGGGCGTCTTCTCCATTGAATACATTATCTATTTGCTGCCATTCTGGAGAACAGTAGATAATGAAAGTACAGCGCAATTTGCATGTTGTTTTGCTGACTTTTACAAGATTTTCTGCTCATAAACCCTCTTCCCCACTTCTCTTTATTTATTCATAACAGTGATGTAATTAAACCTAAAAATATCGATGAATATTTTTAATTTCCATTTTAATTCTTTGTAAGACAGTGTTTGCACATATTATCAATAACTACAGCAAAATAAATGATTTTTTTTTACAAGAATACCCTCAATTAACTATTGTTTTCTTTAAAATTGATTTTGTAAAAATAAATTCCAATGAGATTAAATTGTAGCCTAATAGTTATGTGGTTTAGCATAGCGTGTAGATCCGCTTGACTGAAGTTGCATCAACACAATTGCTTTCTAAACTGCATTGATTTTCTGCCCTAGTCTGTAAGGATGTGAGAAACAGAGAGAAAGAGAAAGAGAGATAGAGAGAGAGAGAAATAGAGAGAGAGAGAGAAAGAATGTGAGAGAGAAAAGGGGGAGAGAGAGAGTGAGAGAAAGAATGTGTAAGAGAAAGTAGAGAGTTTGTATGTGAGAGAGAGAGAGAGAGAGAGAGAGAGAGAGAAAAATATGGTTAGTGAGTGTGTGAGAGAGTAAAAGGGAGAGAAAGAGAGAGAGAGAGAGAGACAGAGAAAGAGAGAGAGAGAGAGAGAGAGAGAGAGAGAGAGAGAGAGAGAAAGATGGTTAGTGAGTGTGTGAGAGTTAATATGGAAAGAGAAAGAGAGAGGAGAGAGAGAAAGAGATATGGTTAGTGAGTGTGTGAGAGAGTAAAAGGGAGAGAGAAAGAGAGAGACAAAGAGACAGAGAAAGAAAGAGAGAGATAGAGAGAGAGAGACAAAAAGATGGTTAGTGAGTGTGTGAGAGAGTAAAAGGGAAAGAGAAAGAAAGAGAGATGGAGAGACAAAGAGACAGAGAAAGAGAGAGAGAGAGAGACAAAAAGATGGTTAGTGAGTGTGTGAGAGAGTAAAACTGAGAGAGAGAGAGAGAGAGAGAGAGAGACCAGTATACGTAGACAACTGGTATAATCACTCTCAAAGCCAAGAAGCACTTCAAAGAGTTGATACTGTTAAATGCATATAAATTGTAAGCAATGACATTTCCATTTTACTGCCGCATTTACAGTCGGAATTGCTTCACCTTACAGAGAAAAAGCAGAAAAATAAAATTGATTTCCAAGTGGAGATTCTTGAGAAAATAATGGCTCAATTCCAACCAAAGTGGATAAGGAGAACGGGGCTATAATGGAATAATCATTATGTTTTATCGGACTTTTACAGAGCAATTGAGTCTAGCGAGTTTAGCTATTGGTACGCGACCCCTAGGAAACCCGTGTGGACTTGATAAGGCTAAATTACACTGAATTAGCTTTCTAATTATCATTGAAGAAAAGTGATATTAAGGCTAATCATGATAATTGGTTATTAAAAGCGTCGCTAAATAAATGATGTACTAGTTATATAATGATTTTATAAATGCTGGCAAAACAAGTGTAAATATTGGACATGCTGATAAGCTAAAAGCTGCGTAATTACTCAATTTCTTTTGCTGAGTCAAATTACTGCCACCGACTGGTAATGATGTAAACATAGTTTTAAACCAGCAAAAGCCAATTTCATACTGACTTAATTCCAATCAGTGTTGTGCGATTCACACTGTGATCTCATTACAATATTAGAGCTTCGTCTAATGGTTTGGTGGAACTGAAAATGGATTTCAGGTCAAATCCAACACACAAACCTTTCTATTATTCATGAGATGTTTCCATCCAAAGACATTTACAAGTGCAATAAGATCAATTGAAAGCATAGAACAATTGCGGAACAAAAGTTAGGAAGTGAATGCAGAGAAAAAGAAATTACAGACAAAATGAAATTACAGAAAAGTATTTTGTATTAAACTGTTTCTCGAATAAATATATATAATATAGCAGTGGTTATCGGCTAATTGGAAGATTCCCAGCACCACCGATTCAGAAATGTTATTAATGTACATTTTTTATTTTTGCAAATTTTTATCAATAAAAAGTTACCAAAATGTTACTATGACATCTGCAAATGTAATAGACCTCCATATCAGTAGGAACCAATCCCCTGCAGCTGACTTTGCACATTTAATGTTTTGGATCCATCCATCCATCCATCCATCCATCCATCCATCCATCCATCCATCCATCCATCCATCCATCCATCCATTCAT
>JAOTRA010054922.1:0-17739 GCA_026260255.1 Pseudolaguvia tuberculata | reverse complement strand
TATATATTAATCTTTTTGCCCGCTTATTCCCGAATTCGGGGTCACGGTTTGCTTGTGCTTATCCCAGTGCACATACGGCGAGAGGAGGGGGTACACCATGTACGGGTCGCCAGTCCATCGCAGGGCAACACATAGACAACCTATGAATAATTTAGAATCACCAATCCACCTAATCTGCATGTTTTTGGACTGTAGGAGGAAACCGGAGTAGCCGGTAGAAACCCACGCTAGCACAAGGAGAACATGCAAGGGCGACGCTTATTCCCTATAAATATACATATATACGAAGATCTCTCACCAAGCATCAGCACACACCTTCTCCTCAGTACTAATTGGAGCAGTATCTCTCTCTATATATTTGATATACCTGGATATCCGTTGAGGTCGATGTCTGTTCCTCCTCTTATGCTATATCCAAATGCTGCTTCGAAAAACTTGAAAGGGCTCTGGATGACTTGAACATGCTGTGGCTTCAAACCATCACTTTGTCCCATAAAGATAAACACCAAACCTCCTTCACCAGCACCTGGTGCCCCCACAGCCACATCTGCAAATTTCATTTGATTTCAGTTATTGCAAAAGATTTTACACTCATAAGTAGATTATGTTATGTTGTAGATTGTATTTTATATATTATATAATGAAACGTTGACTTTTTTCTCCACTTTATGTTTCACCAATTCATAATTACGGATAATACGGAAGAGAGAAGAAGAGAGGATGTTTCTGAATAGCTCTTGCTGGCACTACCAGCTGAACATCTGAACCCCTGGTAATTAGATTTGCACTTGTGTTCCTAGTTACCCATAAGTGAGAAAAATGAGATAATTGAAGAAGTTATGCATGACAAATAGACATAGTAAGGTGTGTAAAGAGGATAAACGAGCTGCTGGGCAACCAAATGAATTTAAACAGAAACCAGTTTTAAGCCCAAGCTGTTTCCCTTGTGTATTGAATTTCAGTCAGTGTAAAAAAAAAAAAAGAATTTTTGCTTAATAAGCTCATTATTTCTTGACAATCTCCCACAAATCCATTGCTACAAAGAGCGTTTTTTTTCTGCTAAAAAACGGTTTTAGTGATACACAGTTAGCAATAACTCCTCACCATTAAAGCCATCAAAGTTGATGTCTCCCAAAGGAGCTATAGTGATGCCAAATCGCCCGTAACTGTGTGTGCCCGATATCGTCTGATCAGGTTTTTGGGCTAATCGGTGACCATCCTTCTGCAGGTAAACGTATATCTGACCTACCTCACGGAGCTTATGAGTGGACAAGTGCTCCATGAAGAGAGGAGCTCCGACCAGGATATCATCCCTCCTGATAAGATTCACATGTCATGAGTTATTTTTCTACCCATTATAAACATAAAAAATCAATTGAGTAATTATGCTGCTCTAATAGTGTGTGTTTGTTAAAGCATAGACTGAACTTATACATATATATACATAATCCATGTGATAACATTTACATCAACATCAGATGTACATTACATCTAGATGTGGGAAGTGATAGTACAGTGGTTAAGACTGCTAATTGGAAGATCAGGGTTGGATTCCCAGTACACAGTTGGCTCTTTGTAAAAGGCCCTGGACCTCCAATTGCTCAGATGTATAAAGGAGATAACGTAAGTAAATAGATAAAGGAGATAAGTTGTTCTGGATAAGGACGTCTGTCAAATGCTGAAGATGTAAATGTAATAACATTTTAGAAGAAATAAATGCAATAACTTTGTTAAACAAATGATAGCTAGATAAACATTTACTATTTTAACTTTACTTATGTAATACTAACCTAGTTATTTATGGTTTGTTAATTATTTATGATAATATCATTTACCCATCACTGTTTACATCAGTCACAGCAACACAGTGGCCATAATAGGAAGCTACCTGTGAAGGACATCACAAAAAAATTTACAAATGGATTACTTTTCTCTAAGTGCCATTTGAGGTTCTGCCTGAAACACTTGAGAAACACTTGTTTTTTTATATATTGATTATAAGAAGTATGTCGTAAAATGAAAGAACAGGTATAGCTCACTTGAAAGCCTTTTAAAGTCGTAATGGATCTGAAGACGTATGTGGTTATAGAAGCTCCATCATAAATTCTTACCTTCAAAAAAAGGAAGTTCAATTATATCAGCAATGAAATATGTATTTGGAAAAGTTTTTAACTGAAAGCTAATTAAGTGAAGGAGACTTACAGAACCAGCTGAGTCTACATCTAGTGGGGCACTGACGGCATAGTCTACAAACAAAAGCCAAATCAGGAAACTTCGTGGATTTTATGGATTTTCTGTAACAGGTAAATGGTCTCCCATCTTAATTATTACCTGGAATGTTGTCAGCAGTGAAATGACCTACAGCCACAGAGTAGCCTGGCAAAAAAATATACAAGTAGCTTACTAGAAGGAGTGGAAATAATCAAAAGTTTCAGTGAATGCATCAAAGTGATAGTTAATCAATAGGATTTACAGAGTTTTTAGTTTGCTGTCTTACCCAGATAAACGTCATACTGGTGTGGCAATTCATTTGATGATCTCTCTTCTTTTACATTGTGAACTGGAGTGAACGTCCTACCACTGGACATAATCTTTTGAAGAGGAGTAGTGATGATCTGACCTTGAATACAATATGGCCACAAAGATCATGGCTTAGTCCAATTTTCAGTTTTAGATGAAACTTATACATAATAAAACATCAGGTGGCTGCACTAAAATAAGATTCAGAAAAGCTTTATTGCCAGGTAGTGCAATGGGAATTTTACCGCAGGAGGAACAGAATAGGATGTATGTAGGAATAGAATATACAACATAAGAAAAGAAATAAAATAAAAAAATAAAAATAAATAAAACATGTGCTATATACACTTTGCATTAAACATTAAATGATATATGATAAATATGAGCATATACTATGAATGCTATGTAACATATTCTGTATGTTTTGTGGGGGTGTCTGTGTTTAGGTGGGACACTTCAGAAGAAAGAGTTCAGAAGAGTTTCTATAGCAGGGGTGTCCAAACTACGGCCCTCCCATCCAGCCCGTGGAACCTTTTTTATCTACAAAAAAGATTACGGAAATTTATTCGTATCCGTTCAAGATCGGCCGCAGCTTACGTGGCCTTTACGTTTTTGAGATGAAATAGCACCTTCTAGTGGCATAGTTTTGAAATGGTTTGCTACTTGCAATTCCATCAGGGGGCGGTGCTATGCATTAACCAGCAGTTTCGCGGAGCTTCGCTGCTGATAAGGTGCTTTGATAAATCGCTTCATCTTATTAAATGAGTTTGGAATGTTTTCAAGCACAAAACTACATACTTTTACACTACATAAAAGTTAATTCAGCTCCCAGTTGTTATTTTTGATGACAACACGAATAGTGTATGTGTGTATTAGTTTGCTTGTAAATTTAAGACTCACATGCATCATCATTGAGCTGCTGAACATTTTTTCCAGCTTTGTGTGCTAAATATGTGGACATTACCAGTGTTCTGAATCCTGTGGTGAATATGGTGAATTTAATAAGGTCACATGTGTTTTAAACAGAGTATTTGAATTCAGAAAGGAAATAGGTGACTTCCTGGAAGTAAAGGCAACCCACAGCCATTACTGGCTGATAAAGAGTGGCTATGGAATTTGGTCTTTGCTGCAGACAATAACTTGGGGCTACCCAAAGAAATGCTATTGGTAAAATCTGTTCTAGATGCCCGTTTGTAAATAGGCTCTCACATCATTTGAAAAGAGAAACATATTTTACCTTGAAAGAAAAAACCTCCAGGAGCACCAAGAATTACTGTTCCATCCTAAAGAAGTGGCAACAATATAACGGATCATTCCGAATTGTGCTAGAACCATAAAATTGACAGCTGACCATTATCTTTCCAATTTAGAAAATCTGTGTTTTTGTTAAATGGAATTTTTACCTTTGTGAAATCAGCACTAAATCCTGCTTCACAGTAGCGTCTGTCATTAACTAAATAAAAAAACAAATATATAATAGAGAATTTTCTAAAGGTTATGTATAATTTCTGATATTTGTGGATATAATCAAAGGATACAAAGTGGTAGTCAAATATTAGTGGTCTGATTGAAACATGTTCTTACAGCTTTTCCTGATTTTGTAAGTATTTTCCACTTCTAATCCCCTACAGGGGGCATAGTTTGCAATCTCTCCAGTCAGCATGTTCAATAGCTGACAGTTTCCCACAGGTGTGCTCATGGCCTCATCATCGCCTTCAACAACATTCCAGTGGAATAATGGAGCACAAGCCTGTTCAGAGAAAAAACAACAACAACAACCCCTTACATTTCTTATTATTTAATAGATGTTTATGTGAAAACACAAAAGAAATGAAACTCTAATACAGTAAAGTACAGCTCATGTAACAGTATTGATTTACTGTTCCTTAAAAGAAATAGAGCAAAGTTTTATTTCTATGTTTTTTCACGTCAAAAGATATAATAAATATTTACAAGAAATGTAAGGGGTGCACTCACTTCTGTGAATTACTGTATGTATATTATATTTCTGGCAGCCAAAAAATCCCACAATTGTATATGAAGTTTAGATAGAATTACATCTCATTGAGCACATTAACTGATGTTGTTAAACATAATATAACTTTTTTGCTCACCAGAACATAGCTGTTGTAGGTCCGAACCATGGCTCCAAACCACTGGTTAGATTTTTGGGTCATAAGGAACATTTTGTAAAATGTGATGTTCACATCACCTATTAGAAAATGACAAATGACTTATTATCATAATAAATGTCCTACATTGTACAGTGCAGATTTATAAATAATAATATACAAATTAAAATTAATAAAATCCCCATTTTGCTATTTGAATAAGTTCCACTATTAGACTAACACTTTTCACTCCAATGAAGTTTCAATGCGAAATATCTCTTCATTCGATTTGATACCAAAGGTGTTCTGTGGTGGTAAGATCAGGACTTGATGTGGATCACTCATGTTTTTTACTCTCTAATAATAATACAGCATGTGATAATAGAGCTCAGAGGTTTTTGCATGTGTGCTTCCATTTTTGTAACAACAGTTTGGAGATGAACCACATCTGGATCTAATGGTCAAAGGAACACAAACCTTTGGAAGTAAAGTGTATTTTAATTAACTTAGCCGGTTGACTAGTACAGAATTAGTCATATATAAAAATAAAAAAAATAAGCAACATTAATTTTATTGGCTTGTTTAGCAGAAATATTATATGCAAACTATGTTGTAATGGTTTCAATAGTGTTACATTTAAAAAAAAAAAAAATTTTAATCAATTCAATGTTACATCAAACCAAACTGACCTGTCTGGTCAAAGATTATTTTCTGACATTCATCAGTAGAATTCCAGAGACAGAGAAAGACAGAACCGCCACGGGAAGGTCTGACCTCATCTCTTGGGGCACCTACTACAACTTTTATTCTACAAAAAATCACAATATGTTTTCCTGAAAGTCCAACATAACCAAAAACTTAGTTATATATTATACTAATATAGAAAATGGTAGCTTAGTGGTTAAGGTATTGGACTGATACACAAAAGACCAGAGTTTGGTACCAATGAACCACTGTGGGCCCCTGAGCAAGGCCCTTAACCCATAATTGCTCAGTTGTATGTCACTCTGGATAAGGACGTCTGCCAAATGCTGTAAATGTAATGTATAGTATATAGCTATACAAATATAGTTATATATAGTAAAATATAGTATAATATATCATTAATAAAGCAGGTGCATTGTATCCATTTTATTATTAGGCAAGTCTTTCTAGGATAGAAATAAACATACAAAATATAGCATGGCCATGGAGAGTGCAATTAGTTTTTAATATTTAATTTAATAACTAGATTTAATAAAGCATAACCTTTTGGTATTACAGTTGACTATGTAATTACATAAACACCAATTGATACAATGTCTTACTCACTGTTTATTTGATTGAAAAAAGTCCACAGAAAAGCCAAAGTAACTTTTTTCGGGCCCAGAAAGCTCAGTGTAATTGATCAAATCCAGGTTAAAGCCAGAAACCTGACAAAGGTAAACATTTGCTATAAAACATACAGTGAAAACAAAAAGTCTATTGCTCTTTTTGTCCATTGCAAATGTGTTCTGCGTACAACAGCACATGTTTGTTTGAGTCGAAAAAGCTCGCTCATTGTGATGTGTTTTGGATATATTACTTGTGTAATATCATCTGCTTAAACATGATAAAAGATTTTGCCCCGTTGAAAGAACTGAAAAATATATGTGTCATTTTGGGCGGAAAATAGTGCTATAATCATGTTCCTGTCAATCTGTTTCCTGTAGTTAAAAATGGACGTTACTACTTTGCAGACTTTTTTTATGCAATTATAAGACTGTGGTATAAAACATATTAAATATAAATAAATATTTTTTTTAAATGAGAGAGACATAAATATATACATTATATTGGGAAAAGTAACCTGATCATATCTCTTCATTCAGTTCCAACAGTATTAGTGACATCAAACTCTAATGTCAGGTAAAAAAGTCTTGGCTATAGTCGCCATTCCAGTTTATCTCAAAGGGGTTCAGTGGTGTTGAGATCAAACTTTGTGCTGAACAAACAGATAGATGTCATAATGGGAGTCAGGAGTTTTGTGCTCAGGGTCATTGTCATTCTGGAACAATGCTGGAGTCTCTTTGTTCCTGTAAAGAAATAATTTAATACAACATAGAAATACAACCTAGGGTGGCACGGTGGCAAAGTAGATAGCACGGTCGCCACACAACAAGAAGTTCTTGGGTTCGATTCCCGGGCCGGGGATCTTTTTGTGTCGAGTTTGGGTTTACTTCGGGTACTCCAGTTTCCTCCCACAGTCCAAAAACATGCAGATTAGGTGGATTGGTGATTGTAAATTGTCTATAGGAGTGCATGTGTCTGTGAATGGTTGTTTGTCTATGTGTTGCCCAGAGATGGGCGCCAGCAGACCCTGTGACCCCAAATTAGGGAATAAGCTGATGAACAAATGAACAAATGAAAACAACCTTGTCTTTCCATATTTCTTTGAAGAGGAACAACATGTAGATCTGAGCTTTGGCAATATAGTGTATTTATATTACATTATGTTAACATTACCAAAAACCTGTATTTGTTGTATTTTTTATAAAAAAAAACATGCTTCATTGAACTGGGACAGGAAGATGACATTTCCTGCTACAGACAGATTAACAAGTCCACTACAGCAACAAACAGGAAGTGTATCACTTCCTGTATTATTGACTTTATTTTATTTAAATAACATTTTATACGGCAGTGTCCTCTTATTATGCCATACACACTGTTAAGTTTTGTAAATTTAAGTTGTTATGAACTTTTGTCAAATGCCAGAAATGTAAACATCTTTTGGGGCTCTTTGTCATGCGACAGTGCACTCCTCAGGTTCGATTCTGGCTCCTACAAAAGAACAATGAATAATAATAACAATAATATAGTGAAATCTATATATTAATAATAATAAAGTGTAACCTATATAATAATAATAATCATAATAATAATAATGTGTACCCCTGCCTCTCACCCTATGTGAGCTGGGATGGGCACCAGCAGACCCCCGTGACCCCGAATTAGGGAATAAGCAGTCAAGATGAATGAATGAATGAATGAATGAATGAATGAATGAATGAATGAATGATAATAATAATAATAAATCATTATTATTAATAAAAATTAATGCAATCTTTTGACTGGATGATTGAATACTTTCACTGTATTGCAAAGGTTTGTGGTATAATTTTAATTGAAACAATAGAAAATCTACAAGTGTGGCCAGGTGTCTTGCAGTACCGAGTAGCAATACAACATATGGTGTACTGAAAAGTAACAAAATAAACTTTTCTATTATCTACATAATTTGTTACTGTGCACAAAGCCTCTGAGATCTAATAACACATCATGATTGAAGTGCAAAACTGTGACCTTAACACTACTGTAAAGCTTTGGAATGAACTGACTCTCTGATTGCATCTCACATTTCACCTTGTAAAATAAAACATTTAAAATCACATGTTTTGATAATCAGATGTGGAAACACTTGGCTTGCTCTGATGTCACATAAGTAGGTCTTAAATCTAGCCATTGCAAATCCAACCATTTAGGAAAGTCTTATAAAAACATGACGGAATCAATTTTCTATAAAAAGTTGGACTGTGACTTTATATATATTCTTTCTTTCATCAAATGTAATCTCAGAGAGCAGCATCTTACTCAATTTAAGCATCAAGTCGAGACAGGTAATTTAGTGCTCTTTTTCAAATTGAGCTTGCTCTCAAATCCTAAAGTGTGAGAGGGATTAAGGAGTGTCAAGACTTTTGATCTTACCCAGCTGATAAAGCACATCCTGAAACATGATCTTCCTTACTAAGAAAAATCTATTTTAATCTATTATTAATCTATTATTAAGACATGATTTTTTTTTCTAGCCTGTCAAAAAATGTGCTTAGTAAAGAATCAATTCTTAACCCAGATTCTTATTAGAGCTATAAAGAAAACAATCATGCTAAATTAACAGTCATTTAGGAGAAAAGGGATTCAATTTTTGCCACATAAAGGATTATACAGAGGACAACATATAGTGAAATGTTTTTCTTCGCATATCCCCATCTTAGTAAGTTGGGGGTCAGAGTGCAGGGTCAGCTAATGTACAGCAACCCTGGAGCAGGAAGGGTTAAGGGTCTTGCTCAAAGACCCAACAGTGCCGGACTTGAGCCTAGGTCTTCCTTGGCGGTGGTGGGGCTTGAACCCAGGTCTTCCTGGTCTCCCAATCAACAACTTGGCACCTTAACCATTGGGCCCACCACTGTCCAATTTAAAGCAGAAATGAGATAATAATGGTGGTAATAAAGATCAGTTAAAATCTTGTCTGCAAGATAATGTGTATAATCACATGAGCATGGGTACAACAATGATATGAAGCAAGTGAAGATTAATTCAATTACCCCATCTGTTGCGGGTAATTGAGGGTAATTGCTGGATATGTAAAGATGCTTTGAAGGTCAGTCTATATTGAGGGGGAAAATTCATACTTCATAAATCATTCCAGCAAATTGTATAAAATGTCAGAGGATTGTTTTGTCTTCTCAATATCAATATTCATGAGGTATGCAAAAGTACACAAATGCAAAGTGACACAAGAGTGAACATCACAGAAGAAGGTGAAGATTAATGGTTTTTGTAGTTCAGGGAGAGCTTTAAATTAGATATATATATTTTTTCTTTTTCTAGAAATAGAGTTATATTGTAAATCCTAGCTAAATTCTTTAAAAATGAAAATCATACAGGTTCGATTCCCAGGCAAGGAAATAGGCATAGACTTCTTTACAGAGTTTGCATGGTCTTCCCATGCTTTCTTGTGTCTTCTCCGGACAATCAGGTTTCCTCCCACAGTTCAAAAATATGTACATTAGGTTTATTGCTGATCCTAAATTGCCCATAGGAGTGGAGATATGGTTGTTTATCTATGTGTGTGACCCAGCACTGGGATAGGCTCACTTACTAAACGTTTGCCAAATTTACTAGTGTTTTCCATGTGCTAACCTTTGCCTGCTTTTTAACCACGATTAACTGTTTATTTAATAGAGCCCCATTATGGATTCTTCTCCATCCTCTTTTATCACATAACCAATGACAGAGCTGCTGTTTATCAACACCACATGAGAACTTATATATATAACAAGAGATGTTGTATAGTTTACATGTCCTTGATCCATGCCCATTAGTCTACTCAAATCAGATTTTTTTTCGTTTTGAGCCAAGAACTGAAGAACGTAATTCACTAGAGATTAATCTTCTTATTAAAACCTAGATAATTCTGCGAACAGGTGCCTCAGTAGAAATCATTTAGCCAAGTAGTATATGATAGTGAATCCTAGATTAACATTTCAATCAACCAAAAATCATTTGATGTCATCAGTGCACACATTTGAAATAAATCAAAACGTAATAAATATATTTAATAAATATTCATTTATTTATTCATTAATTCATTCAGACATTCCCTAACTTGGATTCATGACAGTTTGCTAAATTCACTAATTTACGGACAATGGTGACAGTGGTGGCTCAATGGTTAAGATGCTGAGTTGTTGATCGGAAGACCTGGGCTCAAGTCCACCACTGTTGAGGCCTTGTGCAAGCCCTTAAGCCTTCCTGCACCAGAAGCCCTGTACAATAGCTGACGTGTCACGATAACGAACGGCTGCATATGTTATTTCCATATGTCTTTTTCACTCTTTAGCTGAAACACATAAAAGAGTTGAAAGTCTGCTTGCTGGGTAAGTATAATTTTGAAAAGCAGGCGAAAAATATGCTCGAGTGCTTGTTAATGGTTTCCTGACATGGCTGATGGCATGCATAAAAGATCTATTGAGTTGTAACACTTCAACTCCTGTGAATAAAAAGTCTCAAGGACAGAAAATAAGATCTGAGGAATAACTTACTGATGGCACATGTGTAGGGCAAAGCGGTGGCGTAGTGGATAGCACAATCTCCTCACAACAAGAAGGACCCTGGTTCAATTCATCTGGCATCTTTCTGTGCGGAGTTTGCATGTTCTTCCCGCGCTTGCGTGGGTTTCCTCCGGTTTCCTCTCTCCATCCAAAGACATGCAGATTAGGTGAAATTGTCCATAGGTGAATGGTTGTTTGTCTATGTGATGGACTGGCGAATCGTTCAGGGTGTACCCCTGCCTCTCGCCCTATATGTGCTGGGATAGGCGCCAGCAGACCCCTGTGACTCCTAATTAGGGAATAAGTGGGTAAGAAGATGAGATTAATGAATGAACGGCAAATGTGTATATCTGGAAACAAGCTAGGTTTGTTCTTTGTTTAAAAAAAACCCCAAAGTTTTAAATAAATAGAAATTGTCTAATTATGAAACTATATGACTGTCCAGGGTGTACCTCTGTCAGGGTGTACCTATGTGCTGGAATAAGCTCTGGCAGACCCCTACAACCCGGAATTAGGGAATATGTGGGTTAGAAGATAAATGAAACTATATGCTTATCAATACTCCTTTGCAGTTTCAATCTCTACTCACAAGATGGCAACACTAACATTACACATGCTCTAATCAAGCTAGGAGTATTTAAAGGCACTTTTCATCTCTTTATAGGTGAATTGTGTAATATTTCATATCTAGACAAGTGAAGGAACAAAATTTTTAGAAAACCCAAGCAATGTCAGTTGGTTGGATTAAGGGCAGGACAAGTCAACCCATAATCAGAAAAGAGAGAAAAGAATTAGGGGTCAAAACATTAAAGAAAAATCCAATTAAAGCACAGGGATTATTGACAATAAAAACTACATTTTGTCATCTCCAGCAAGCTGCTGTTTTGTTTCCCGAGCTGGGGATCTTTTTGTGCAGAGTTGCATGTTGCGTGGGTTTTCACCGGGTCCTCCTGTATCCTCTCACAGTCCAAAAACATGTACTTTAGGTTGATTGGTGATTCTAAATTGCCCATAGGAGTGAATGTGTGTGTGTGAATGGTTGTTTGTCTATGTGTTGCCCTGCTATGGACTGGCGACCCGTCCAGGTTGTACCCCAGCCTCTCGACCTATGTGTGCTGCGATAGGCACCAGCAGACCCCCGTGATCAGGAATTAGGGAATGTGCTAGTGAAAGGAAGTGTTAGGGAAACTCAGTATTCAGGTGAGGGCGCGCTCATTTTATCACTATATTACTAAAAGTACAAAATTACATTCAAATATAAGGGGCGGCGTGGTGGTTTAGCGGATAGCACGGTCACCACACAACAAGAAGGTTCTGGTTTTGATTCCCAGGCCAGTGATCTTTCTGTGTGGAGTTTCCTCCAGGTACTCCGGCTTCCTCCCACAGTCCAAAGGTCGGTTGGTGAATCTAAATTGCCTATAGGAGTGATTGTGTGTGTGAATGGTTGTTCGTCTATGTGCTGCCCTGCGATGGACTGGCAACCTGTCCAGGGTGTACCCCCTGCCTCTTGCCCTATGTGAGCTGGGATAGGTCTACCATCAGACCCCCGCAACCCCGAATTAGGGAATAAGCGGATAAGAAAATGAATGATTGAAAAAGTCTAAATTAGATGCAGAAACAACAGAAAAAATACAAAGACGCAAACCAGGTGAAACACAAACACGCAAAGCTGTGAAGACAAAAACAAAGCTGAACAGCCATAACAAAAAACAAAAGCACATTGAGAACAAAATACTGGGAAACAGGAGGAATTTGTCAATAGTTTGTTGTTGTAAAGCTTTCAGAAGGTGCATGAACAGAGATGAGCACGAGCTGCTGTCCGTACGGAGCTTTAGAAGATTTTGACCGTTAGGTTTGAGGCTGATTTATCTATTAGAGTATGGGGAAAAATAGAGCACTGTCTCACTTACACTCCCTACAGAAAATGAGACTAAGTGCGTGGTTCATAACTGGAAAAGCTCAAGCTGCCTTTGAATATCCGCAGTTATTAACACTTGAGAAGTTTTACCATCTGCTGAAAAGCAACCTAAGAAAAGCCTGTCGAGATACTTTGAAATGATATAGAGTCTGGATAAAGTGACAGGCTCTACTTATCCATGCTGTGTGTGTTTTTTAGCTTTCATGCTGATGGTCTGAATTTACTGTGGGATTTGTCTGAAAAGTGAATCTGCAGTGTTTTCCGTAATAAAAAGTGATTTGTGCCACATGGGTGAGCTTTGCAACTCAACAAATCATGAAAAAGACCTGAAAAATGTGATTATTATTATCTGCCGTCATTATTCTATAATTCTATAGTTGTTTCCAAATTGGAAACACAGATGCATGGAAACGAATACGTGCTTCTGCTGATTCTTTGATTGGTTCATGCAGTAGATCAGATCTCAGATTGGTCAAAGTCCTTTTCAATGCATTTACATTTAAATATTTGGCATTTCGCAGATGCCCTTTTCTAGAGGGACTTTACTTCTTTTATACCACTTAGCAATCAGGAGTTAAGGGCTGTGTTCAACAGTGGCAGCTTGGTGATTATAGAAATCGAACCTTGATTGTCCAACACCTAAACCATGTAAAAAAGGACATACATTAGATTTTTATTTTATAATTTTACTTTTTACATATTTTTATTTATTTAGCTGTTAGGGACATTTTACTACAGTGTAAAATACAATGAATAAGCGGGTAAGAAGATGAATGAATGAATGGCAACAAACGATTACATTATTATTGAGGATATCTTTGTTGCATAGTTTATTTTTTCAATACACAGACTGAATCAATGATCTGACAAGAATCTGATCCTTTAACACTAAAACACACCATTTCCTATATAGCATAAAATATTTTAAAATATTGTTGATCAGTTTACTAAATTTTTTTCTGTAATACAGTGTATAGATTAAAAAACTAAATATTATAGCACACATTATATAATGATACATTTTTTATGTTTGTTTATAGGCGTAGTGGTGGCGTAGTGGTTAGCATGGTTGCCTCACAACAAGGTCCAGGGTTTTATTCCTGGGCAAGCGGTCTTTCTGTGTTCTCGCCACGCTGGCATGGATTTTCTACAATAATGCAATTGGGGTTGAATAGTAATTCTAAATAGAATTGAGTGACTCCAGCAGAATTAGGGAATAGAAGATGAATGAATGATGAACCAGAGACTTCTAGTGTAATTGATAAATACTACACTATAATACAATTTACTACATTTTTCTTTAGTAAATACTGGTTTAATTATGAAACATTATATTCATTCATTCATTTATTCATTTTGGGGTCACAGGGTTCTGCTGGTGCCTATCCCAGCGCACATAGGGCAAGAGGTGGTGGTACACAATGGACGGGTCGCCAGTCCATCTCAGGGCAACACATAGGCAAAACCATTCACACACACATTCACTCCTATGGACAATTTAGAATTGCATATTTTGGATGAAATCCACACAAGCGTGGGGAGCACAGCCTGGGAATCGAACCCGGGACCTTGTTGTGAGGCGAGCATGCTATTCACTGCGTGACCCTGAAACATTATGTATTTTAGAATAATATACAGAGGTTGGACAAAGAAAGTGAATAGTATAGTGAAGTGCCTCCTTTTGTGGCCAATACAGTGTCATTAGGTAATATGATCAATTTTTTAGATTTATGGATTATAACAATTTTAGTAATGACTTGCTACTGAAATATGTTGTGGATTGAGCAATTACAACAAAAACATGGAAATCTGTTCATTCTGGCTAATGATTTGGGCCTTAACTTCCTCTGGTCTTATGGAAAGGTAGGTAAATAGGTGGATAGGAAATAAGGAAGGAAAGAAGCTGAAACCCCAGTCAGTTAAAAACACTTGGAAAGGATTACATGCCTTTAGCGAGTGCAGATATACTACACTAAAATATTCCTTATGCTTAAATGTTCATGTCACTCTAAATGTTTGTGACATGAAGTAATAACTAACATTTAGAGTGACATGCATTTCTAAAAGTGTTCTTTTGATAACGTCTGAGGCTATAAATATTCACTCTATTACATTATTATTATAGGTTCACTACATTACTAAGCAACACTTTGGTTTCTTTATAGATTTAGGACTTCATACATATTTTTTTTTAAATAAAAGAAATAGATTATTATTATTATTATTATTATTATTATTATTATTATTATTATTATTATTATTATTATTATTATGTTCAACCTGGACGGCATGGTGGTATAGGGGGTCTGACTGAAGGGTGTCAGTCTGTGCAGAGATTGCAGGTTGTCCCGACTCTCGTGTGGGTTTACTCTGAGTACTCCCGTTTCCTCCCACAGTCCAAAAACATGTAGATTAGGTTGACTGTGCAAAGGTGTGACTACGAATGGGTATGGTTGTTTCATCTATATGTGGCCCTGTGATAGATTGGCGACCTATCTAGGTTGTACCCCTGCCTTTTTCCCTATGTGCACTAGGATAGGCTTCAGCAAACGCCAGTGACCAATAACCGGGTTAAGAAGATGAATGAATGAATGAATAAATGATAAAATACATTCAACTTGTCAGGTTTTTTACCCTGGACGCCCTTCCTAACGTAACTCTCCCATTTATCTGGGCTTAGGACCGGCAGTAAGGATGCACTGACTTGTGCAACTGTCTGGTATTTTTATGGGCAATTTAGACTCACCAATCCGACTAATGTACATGTTTTTGGTCTGTGGGAAGAAACCGGAGTACCCAGAAGAAACCCACACAAGTGCGGGGAGAACATGCATACTTCGAACAGAAAGATCCCCGACCTCGGAATCAAACCCGGGACCTTGTTGTTGTGAAACCGCGCTAATCAGTACGCTACTGTGCCGTCTTGAATAAATGAATTTTTTTTATCGCGTACAGCAAATTAAGAAATCATTCAAAGAGAGAACTTATGGGGCTTGTTACTAAATTTTTCAGTTCCGAGTCATTTGCAATAAAGATTAGGTGATTTTTGCTGACTCACTATGTTCAAACATTTGCCATTTGTTTATGCAATGTTTATCATTGGGATTTTTTTTATTTAATTTTCTTTTTGTATTGTTTTTTAACCTAAAGCATTTTAGTATTGAGTTTCAAATGATTTCAGCTTTTGTTTATACCACTTAATGTCTTTTCCACTAAATCAGCTTTCTTTACTCGCTTTACTCATCGGCTGTGCTGTATTAATTCTTTAGTCATCTTACATCTGGAGAAAACGTAATGTTTTTGATTATTTCTAAATATGTACATTATTTAAACTAGAGCAAATGTTTGCTATTGGACACGCTCATGTCTTTAAACAAAAGGGCAAAATATGTCTTACGCTGAAGCACGCAAGTGGGTGAACTTGATCTAAAATAGACCATAAGGCTTTCCATATCTTTAATGTCAGATATAGAGAGCATGCAACATTATTATTATAATTTAGGGGACGTTGCAGCACAGTGCTTAAGGTGTTGGACTGCTCAGGGTTCAATTCCCAGTACCACTAAGTTGCCACAGCTGGCATCTTTAACCCCTAATTGCACAGTTGTTGTGAGGAATTAGGCGAATCGGGTACATGGTGCAGAGAACCAGTTTAATGGAACCAAAATAGACAAAAGAAAGAAACTGGCACTCAGCTAGCAGAGGGCTAGTCTAGGGAACAAAGTTAACTACAAGAAATGGCACCTCAGCATAGACTGCACAACAAACAATGCTTCACATGGTATCAGAATGCTAACTTATATAGAGTGTCCTTGACCTCTAACCCGGAACAGGAAACAGTCAATCAGAATTCGGGCGAGGGCGCCCTCACCAGGTGATCAGAAGGCATAGATTACATTCATTACAGTTGTATAAATGATAGAAAATGTAAATGTAAACTGTTTACCAATACCATAGCATATCATTTTACCATCAGATGGAAAATTATTTTATTTAATATTTAGTTAATTAAGTTTATTACCACAAATCTAATGCAAAATGGGTCAGGTGGTGGGCAATGCCTTTGGGTCACCAGTGGTGACTTACCCAACCGATATACCACTTAATATATACATACTGGAAGCAGTGCAGCTGACGGAAACACTGCATGGAATAAAGAGAGTGAACTAAATTAATAGAACAAATAATACAATTTATATTTGGAAATATAGGTTAGCTTCTGATAGTGGTTAAGGCCTTACTGGTCCTGACTGTACACCGAAGTCACTATATATATGTATATATATATATTATTCTATTTTTAAAGTAGTAAAAAAACATTTCATTATATGTAGTACTGGTGTATAATTATGTATGAATTAGAGTTAGAATAAAATACTTGTAAATATACAAAAAGAAAATAATACTACACAAAACGAGGGCAGCACAGTGACTTAGTAATTAGCACTGTTGCATCACAGGAAGATGAGTCGCAGGCATGGACCTTTTTGTGTGGAGTGTGCATGTTCTCCTCATGCTTATTTACTTTGAGTACTTTGGTTTCACTTCCACAGTCCAACATTATGTACGTTAGATTGATTGGTAATTTTAATTTTACTATAGAAGTGAGTGTGAGTGTGTGTGTTTGGCACCGACCTGTCCACTGTGTACCACTCCTGCCTTTCGCTCTTCAGAGAGCTGGAATAGGCTTCAGTAGTCCTTGATGACCATGAAATAATGAATAAGCGGGAGAATGATAAACGAAAGGAACAATACAAAGATTTCATTTGCAACCATTTTTACAGTATTTTTTAGGTGGATACTTATGGACAAAGATAAGATTTTGCACCATGAAGAATCTAATTACAAATGAATGACTAAGAAGCCACACATCACCTGCCTCATGCTTACTCCATCCACACCCACAAACAGAAACCAGCATGAAGAATATATTCATTATAATTGGCTGGATATAAAGTGGCTTCTCTTAAATAGTGCAGGATGTAACTTTAGGTTCTACCGAATGCTGTAAATGTGCTTGACTATTTAAGAACTGCCAGTTTTCTGCTCTTTTCCAAGCCCAGGATGCCAGTAAACCCTGGTGCTGGAGGGTATTTATGCTAACATTAAAAAAGATATCATAAAAAATAAACATTTCCTCTCATTAAGCTGTCACTTTTCCATAAAGACCAAAATGTTGGTCTATCTGTTTTGATTAGTATCAGAATGAATAAGCTCATTTAATACAGCCTGGAGTCCAGTTATTTTAAGCATACTCATACTGCTTTGTGTGTGTGTGTGTGTGTGTGTGTGTGTGTGTGTGTGTGTGTGTGTGTGTGTGTGTGTGTGTGTGTGTGTG